>JACXGK010000579.1:0-100901 GCA_016801125.1 Novumbra hubbsi
CCCTGCAGATATTTAATACGGGGTCCTGCATGCTAGGCCCTGCAGATATTTAATACGGGGTCCTGCATGCTAGGCCCTGCAGATATTTAATACGGGGTCCTGCATGCTAGGCCCTGCAGATATTTAATACGGGGTCCTGCATGCTAGGCCCTGCAGATATTTAATACGGGGTCCTGCATGCTAGGCCCTGCAGATATTTTCAGACAGGTTCCAGCATTATTTTGTCTCTAGATATTTTCAGACCAATACGCACTGTGAGCAGATTCCACCCATAACTCTGCATTGATAAGCTCCAACAATGTGATATTGCTACCCTCTCACCAGTGCACTTTTCTAAAGGTAATGCAGTGGATGTAGAGGTCAGAAGAAGAGAGAACAGCTCAGGGACATGGGTACGACTTGCCACAATGATCCCATTCATTTATATCTAAAATACGGTCAATGCATATTTTAACCAAACTTTTTTAACTTCTCAATGTCGACCTTCTAGAATACTTCCGAATTCCAAGTCAAACAAGGTAGGTTCTTTGGGGTAATATGCAGTCATCTATTGAAAATGACATTCTGTTTTGTTATATTTCCATTGCACAGAATGGACAATACATATTGTATATCATGTTTGTTATTTTACTGCAATGTGGTTCTAACTTAAATGCAGCATTAGTGTTAATGAATGTGAATACATATTAGTGAGACCTGCATTAAACTTGGGTTTCTGCAGCCATGGTCTTCCTTAATGATCTCCAGCCCCAACTCGCATACGAACTGCAGCTTAGGCTAAAGTCCAAGGTCGCCAAACATCCCTTGTGGAGTGACTGGACTCCAATTTTTGATGTTCCCACTGGTAAGCGTTGGATATATATGGAGGTCACGGCAGACTCAACCCAACTCAACGGTTGGGGACAATTCCCTTTCAACTTTTTTAATGTTCAGGAATTAAAGTTAAACCTTTTGTTTAGTCTGAATTCTATCAAATTTGAGTCTGAATCTGCCCCCAGAGGAGAACATGGGGCTTTGCCTTTTTTAAAACATGTCATCTTGTTGTAGAAATCCAAGATCCGCCAGAGGTTAACTGGACAGTCATGGATTTCCACAATGGTACCCGTCTACTTAAGTTGACTTGGGGTGTAAGTTACAAAATTCGAAGTGACGCTTATTACATTAGGATCTACTGGGGTGGGATTACATATTTTCTACATAATTAACATATATCTTTACGCCACTATGTTTTCCAGACAACAATTTATCCAGTATCTGTCGGACAGGTGAATTATAACCTCACTCTCCTAATTTGGCCCTGCGTCCAAGATCCAACAACATGGCGTAATATCAATTCCACTGAGTTCAGTGTTTTTGTGACTTATTCTGCTGTCAGTGGTTCCATTGTTGCTTTTAATAAGGTGGGAAAGTCACAAGTGAGACGTATCCTTGTTCCAGAAAAACGTCTTACCAATTCCAGCAAGCGTAAGTACTGTGCAGTTGAGCAGTAAAATGCAATGTGATGGCATTCCTGTGGTAATGGTTCTAATATACCATAGCAAAAAGCCAATCAGCATTCAGGATTTCAACTACCTGGTTTATAAGAACGATAAAGCATCTTGGGGGATTGTAATATATTGCCAATATAATGCGTTGTGCCTAAGAGCAGCTTGTAGCCATGTGATATTGGCTATGACCCCCCATCTCTCCATGCCTTATTGCTTACATATGTACAGGTGCATCTCAACACACATTTGAATATTGTGAAAACGTTTTTTTTTACATAATTCAAATAAAGAAGTGACACTGTTTATATATTCTAGATAATGTGAGAAATATTTGAAGCCTTTTTCGTTTCAATCTTGATCATGACAGCTTCTTGAGCATAGAAATCAATCTACAACATTCCTTTAATCCAAATTGTGATCTCTTTCCCCCCACTAGCTTGGCTTTTAAACATATCCATCCCATCCGAGCATGTGCCACAACATAAGAAATTCTGTTTGGAGTGGTACAGGCTAACAGACGGAGAAATACGGCCAGAAAAAGTGAATATATCAAAAATAAATAAACAAGTGAATGAAACACTACATTCCATCAGAAAAGGTAACAGAGATTTTGTGTGTGTGTCTTTACAACAAGTGTGAATATGCAGATGAGCTGAAGAAAGTAAAGGTGTTTGTTTTGTTTCAGAAATGGACGACTTCGTGCCCTACTACTACCTCGTTCACAAACAAACCAACAAACATCGGCAAACAATAAAAATGTGCCTCATGTATAAAAAGGAGGGAGGTGAGTAAAACCTCACAAGCTGTAGAAAATCAGACAAGCTGTAATCTTAGTTGGTGCACTTATTTACTGTTGGTCCTTCCACTCTAAACACAAAGGGTTCCTGTTTACAGTGGATGAGTGATGACTTTGGCCCGTTGATCTTTTGGTATTACTTTATTGACAAACTTAATTCCACAATCATAAAAACATTGCCTGAGAGTGTGGTGTGTACTATGTAAAAATATGCTATGTCATTCAGGTTTTACGGCCAGTATTGAAGCCTATTGCAATGCCGTTTTGAATGCTGTAGGAACTGCCATCCAAACCGTGACTTTAGGATTAATAGAGTGGTTGGAAAATTAACTCTGAAGCTTTGGCATGGGAAAAATCTAAAGATAAAATCAACAGGCATCCCCACTTGTTTCTTAATATAGTAAAATCAAGGAAACACGTAATCATCCCAGTATAACACCAAGTCAAATAAACCTTAGGGATATCTGTACAGTTAGGAAGCATAAGCGATTGTGAATCAATGTCACCTGTTTTGGTGCAAATCAAAATGACAATAGGTTGTCCCTGGAGAGGCAACCCCCCCAAAAGGGAATGGTTTTGCAGGTGGTGGTCACAGACTATTGCTATATTCTTAGCTTCCTGATTTATTCTTCTCTAGTTTTGCCAAACTCAGAAACAGAGTACATTAGGGTGGCATAAGGGCCTGACGTTCTCTAGTGGGACATGTGCTCACAGCCCAGCTCAATTAGCATTCTTTCACAGATGAGAGCTGTTTCACAATGAGCATTTGACAGACGTGAAAGAGTCTGGAGACGTTGTGGTGAATTTTACGGATTTGGCGGTGGGTCAGTGATGGTCTGAAGAGGAAAACATCCTTGGAGAGTCGCACAGACCTCCAAGTGCTAGCCAACGATACCATGGCTGCTGTTAGGTACCGGGCTGAAATTCTCAGACCCATCGTCAGACCTTACTCGGGTGCAGTAGACCCTGGGTTCCTGGTGCAGGTCAATGCCCGTCCTTATGTAGCCAGACTGTGTAAGCAGTTTCTGGATGAGGAAAGCATTGAGGGCACTCACGTACCCAAACCTGAATTCAATTGAGAACCTCTGGGAAGTGTATGTATCGGTGCATCCGACGCAACCAAGTAAAGACTGTCCAGAAGCTCACTGAGGCCCTGATCCAGGTCTGGGAGAAGATCCCCAGGACATCATAAGTAATCAGGAGCATGTCCAGGCGTTGTCAGGGGTACATACAGGCAAATGGGGGCCATACGCAGAATATGACAAAGATGAACGCCAGGAGTCGTGAAATGATCGTACCATTATTTTAAGATCAAATTTGATCATACCCCGTTTCATGAATGAGGGCCAATGTCTGGCCAACTATGAGTTGGGAACACTTGGATGTACAGCCTCAAACAGATATGTTTTGTTTTCAGCTCCCAGGAAGGCCCCTGAGAATCTTACTATTCTTTCAACAACCAACTCAGCGATGTTGCACTGGAAACATATTCCTGTGTCACACCGACAGGGCTTCCTTACATACTATAACGTCTGCTACAGAAGGAGTGAAAATGACAAGGGCAACGCTACAACAAGTAAAGTCCTGCTTTTTTCTACAGGAGTCTGTATTCTGTGGCAGTGCTTGACTTGGGCCAGAACAGTCCGGAACGTTCCAGAACGGCGTTCCGGTACATCTAATTTTAGCGTTCCTTAATTATTTTCTAGAGCTGTATATATTGATGGACATAGTCTAATGTGTGATTGGGCTCTTCCTACGCTAATTTTTGTCCAAGTCAAGCGCTGTTCTGTAGTGAACATGTGTTGTTGATGTAATTATGTGATTCTTAAATTGTATTAATATAAAAGGTCTGTCTCTCGTCAGAGTGTGACAGTATTTCAGCAACAAAAACAGAGTACTGCATTCAAAACCTGACACCTCAGTCCACATACAAAATCTTTCTTTCTGGTGAAACCGTGGCGGGTATTGGACCAGTAGCAACTGGAGACGTCATGACTCACGCCCAGTTTCCTGGTAGGAATCAACATAATATTGGAATGTTACCAATTTTTAAGATACAAACCAGGCAATATTGGAGGAATATCATAAAGGCTGATTGTTTTTATTTTTTCAATAATGTGAGTCAATTCATTAACGTTATGACTTATCTTTACCACTTTACACACAAGTAATATGTAGTCCACTGCTGTCTGGATTATGTGGTCGTGCAGATTTTAGGTGCTTAACACACACAAACCAGCAAAATATTATACAAGGCATCTTCCTCTTCTCCCCCAATAAGGTTGGATCATAGCCGTCGTTGTTCCAATTGGAATATTAATAACACTCTGCTTTTTTTACATCAAGAGGTGAGCTGAATCTTTTTCTATACAATCCCAACTTCAGGGCCAATCATTTAGAGCAGGGGTCTCCGACCCTGCTCCTGGAGAGCTACTGTCCTGGTGGTGTTCACTCAGTCCCTAATTAAGCACACCAGACTTTAGAGAGTCATCCAGGGATGAATATTTATAATTTTCTAATGGCATGAAAAAACATTCACACATACCAATCACAGCATCTACACCTTTTATTAATATTGCCAGACATCAAAGCAAGATCTTTCCACCAGTACCACGTCCAGTGGTGGCCGAGTCAGCGATGTTTCAAGCGAAAAATCAGGTAAGATCTATTTAACAATTTCCATAATTACGATTGTAATCTTTTTTTACTGTCGGACGATTCTAGAATTTCTGGATCTACGTTAAAATGTATCCATTTATAAACATGTTAAGGGGGCTGTGGAAAAAATGATTCTAAATGTTTTTACAGGAGCCACTGAAATGGGTTATCTGTAGATATTTTAAAGGATCCCTGCAGTTTCAATTTGAAGAACCCCTTAAAGATCCTTGGGGTACCTTTTCATTTTAGGGGGGGACTAGACTTATGCCATAGCTAATATTGATGGAGCACTTAGTGACATCCATTGAGCACTGTCAGGCTGACCCCATAAAAGGTGTAGTTAGTGATTGAGGTAAGCACCTGCTGAGCCAGATGAGGTGAAGTGAAAGTGCCTTCTGCACCACAGTTGTTGCAAACCTTCCATGCTTTTAACAAACCATGTTGCATAACAAAACGTATCAAAATGCTGGTTCATACATAAATGTAAAATAGTCACCTTTCTTGCGTTAACAATTTATTACTCATTTGTAACTGATGCATTATACTTATCTTGCATTGTCCATTGAAATGTTGCATGTAATGTCTTGATTAGGTCCTGAATGTGTGTCTCACTCTGAACAAGTTATGTATGATTATGTCCTGAATGTGTGTCTGTTGGTCTACACAGGACCTGTATGACAATGTCCTGAATGTGAGTCTGTTGGTCAACCCAGGACATGTATGACAATGTCATGAATGTGTCTCTGTTGGTCTACACAGGACATGTATGACAATGTCCTGAATGTGTGTTTGTTGGTCTACACAGGACATTCGTGAGATAAAGGAGGAGGTACATGATCTGCAGCTGCACGCCAAGAGGAGCAAAGAGCACAAATCTGAGGAGACAAATCGGCTTAACGTGTGCAGGACATACGAGTGTGAAGATACTGATGACGAGAGCCTGGGAGATCCGCTGGTGTTACGGCTAGGAACCCTTGATTCAAACCCAGTAGATACTGACTGTGAGGTTGCCATGCTAATGTACAGGAACGGTCTGGTCTTTGACATGAAGGCAGAATCCACCGAGGATGTGGGACCCCCACAGTAAACAACACAGCAGTAATTTTTGTGATGCTTGTTGTTGACTTATTAAGGATCCAAAATGACTCACTGTGATTAATTGTTTTCCTGGAATCTGATGATTCGTGAAGGGTAAAATCAAAAATGTGTTTGCAATATCCATGGATTTTAAAATAAAGGCCACGGTCCATGGAACACCACCAAAATAATAAGGGTTGTAAAACGCGGTGATAATTAAATAAAAGGTAAATAACATAAATTATAAAACTCAGTTTCCAAAAGAATTTGGGACACATTTGCATAAAAAGCAAAGACAGAATGCAATGATCCGTAAATAATTCAAACTTTATATAGTTAATTGGAAATTGTACAAACAACATATCAAATGTTGAAACTAAGAAATGTTCAAGTTTTTGGAAAAATATATGCCCATTTTCAATGTTGTTACAGTTGTGTTGCATCACCTCCTGCTTTTAACAATACTGGGAACTGAGGAGACCAATTGCTGTTGTTTTACAAGTATTTCTCCCCCCCCCCCCTTCTTGCTTGATATAGGAATTCAGCTGCTCAACTGTCCTGGGTCTCCTTATTTTTTATTTCATAATGCACCAAATGTTTTCAATGGATGACAGGTCTGGACTGCAGGCAGTTTAGCACCAAGACTCTTTTACTACAGAGCCATGCTGCTGAAATACGTGCTGAATGTGAGTTGGCATTTTCTTGCTGAAATAAGCAAGGCTTTCCCTGAAAAAGACATAGTCTGGATCAAAGTGTCAATGTTTCTGCAACTTGTCTGCTGGAATTTGAGTGGTGTAAGGGAAGACGCTTCAGGAGAAAGACGTTTTGCAAACCAGAGGTTCATTGGTTTGAGTCTTTTCGAATATGAGAATAAACAATAGAGAACATATTAACTGATCAAGTTAAACCAATAAAGTAATAACACACCGTTAGGACACATACATGTGTATATAACAAGTCATAACGCACCTACAAGCTTTTAGGTTTTACCAGCATTGCCATTGCTTTGAATCAGTGGTTTAGTTGGACAATACAGCACTTTGCATGCATGTTGAAGTTACCCAGCTAGTTCATAAAATACATAATTACTATATTCTTGTTGATGTTAGCTGTGGATGAAATAAAACAGAAGAATTGTTTCCATTTACAGTACACAGCATATTATTTTCTTTTAGATATTGACCTTGTTAGCTGTTTTGATGCATGTAGTGACTTATTCAAAAATGTCTCAGAATAGTATAGAGAAATTACTCTGTATTGCTCTATTGCTTTTTTTAAAGTCTTAAGTAGGCTACAGAAATGCACTGCTTGTCATACCTTTTACTCTGTGGGGTAGACAGGAAGTGGTGAAAAACAAGCCTAAAACATTACATGTTCAGTATTAAACACGTCAACATTTTTCTCAGTGAAAATAATTCCAAAGGTGTTATTGACATTCAATTTTCACCAGATGTTGGTAACAACCCCAGTAATTCATACATACAAAGAAACCAACACAAATAAGTTCATACATTTAGTTATGTGTAATAATGTGAAATGACACAGGGAAAAAGTATGTCAAAAAACAATGTTCTCTATTGTATGTATGGATTAGTTAAGTTGTTACCAACATCTGGTGCAAATTCCATGTCAATAGCACCTTTGGAAATATATTTAGTGAGAAAAATGGTGATGTGTTAAATACTTATTTCACCTGCTGTATATGTTACCAGGGTGACCATTGCTTACTCATTCAGTTGATACAGTTGTTAGTGTTTCATCGTGACCTACTTAGGATATCGGAAATATAACATTTCTGATGGCAATTGGGACGTTTGCTTACTCATTCACCTTTAAGAAACACATCTTTAGTTTTAGACCAAACAGCAAATTCTGATAACTATCTATTGTGAGGACGTTTTGAGTCAGTTTTGATTTACTACTGCCATACAAACCACAGATATGGTACTTGTAATTACAAAACCATCTAACCACAAGGTTCATAGATAAGGTACAAACTTAAAACATCATTGGACATGAGGAATATGACCAAACCTAGGCTCAAGACACCCTCCGTATTATTTAACTTGAGACAAGACATACCAGTTCACCCGTTGTTACAAAACCCATAACAGATTGCAAATTTGCCACAAGATCATGCTCTATGGAGTGTCATAAAAGGTCTAAAAAATGCTGCGGAAACAACAACAGGCTCAGAGTAGGTCATATGATGACACTAATGCAGTCACCACCGTCTGATGAAAAGATACTGAGAACACTCAGAGACTAAGAGTGCCGCTCCATTCTGCATTGCTGACGCCTGTCAGATTTTGCAGGGCAAACCGACAGGTATGCTATTGTAGTTTGTCAGAACGGCACAGTCGATTGAGACTCAACCAGTGGCAGTTCTAGCCTGTATGGCTCCCTGATCAAATCCCCGGTTCGGTGCTTCCCCATATCTTTATATTTATTTGTACAAAAGAAGACTCAGTAAGGACATCTGGCACCATGGCACGGTGTCACTACGAAACACCTGTGCTGCATGACTTTTTTTTTTGCACTAGTCTCTGCGTTTCTCTGAAACTGGGCATCTAATGGCTTAGACCTTTTCTCATCTATTTGTGTTGATTTGGCACTGGAGCATCAATACATTACCCATCCCCCAGCACCGTCAACCAAGAGTCAAGACTAAACGAATTCACATTGGTGTTGTGCAGACTGGTTCTTGCAGAAACCAGAACTAAAATATAACAATGTCTGTAAAACTATATTTCTTCGGTGCCCTGAAGCCTTTCTCACAACAATGAAACCTCTCTCCTTGAAGTTCTTGATGATCCGATAAATGGTAGATTGCCTCCGAAGCCCTTTTTGTGCAAAGCAATGAAGACTGCATACGTTTCCTTGCAGGTAACCATGTTTAACAGATGAAGAACAATGATTTTAAGCCCCATCCTCCTTTTAAAGCTTCCAGTCTGTTATTCTAACTCAATCAGCCTGGCAGAGTGATCTCCAATCTTGTCCTCTGCAACACTCTCACCTGTGTTAACAAGAGGATCACTGACATGGTGTTAGCTGGTCCTTGTGTGGCAGGTCTGAAATGCAATTTTCTGGGGGGGGATTAAGTTAATTTTCATGGCAAAGAGGGACTTTGATCTGATCACGCGTCATGACATTCTGGAGTGAATGCAAATTGCCATCATAAACAGTGAGGCAGCAGACTTTGTGAAAATTATTAGTTGTATCATTCTCAAACCCTTTGGCCTCGGCTGTAGTTAATATACATAGGAATCAGGAATTAGCAGTTGGTCACCACACTGTATTTGAAAGGATAGGCACTTTGTGAAAATATGGTCCGACATGAATTATACGTGTGTCCGGCGCTCTTTGTGTTTGTGTGTGTGTGTGTGTGTGTGTGTGTTTGTGAGAGGTTAATGTCAGGCTACCATTGTGGTTACTGTCCATTCTAAAAAAAAAAAAGTGGTTACTGTTCCTTTAAAAATATTGTGATCTCTTTTGAAACTTGCCAGTATGTTCTTGTTATGAGAAATGAATGCTATTCCTTGCAAGAAAATGCCAAGAAAGTGAAGATCTTGCACAGCAATGTGTAGTACCGTCACAGAACAGTGTAAACTGGCTCTTACCAGAATGGAAAGTGATGTGGGCGGCCGAGCATGAGGACAAAATGCACAATCAACGTCTAGTTCGTCTGGCAGCATAATTAAACAGTACCAGCAAAAAAACAGCCTTATCATCAACAGTGAAAAAGCCATATCTCAGGCTGGCCATCCAAACGCATACACTGGACAAAGGAAGAATTTGGCCTATCACTGACTAGTCGTTTCCCATCCCAATAGGATCAGGGTTTGCTCGTTAATGTCTGTGGCACCTCCTTTCGTTCTGGGGATTGTACTTCAGTAGCATCTGACAGCTTTGTGCGCTATCTTGATTAAGTGATAACCATCTTTCGTGCTTTTAGCGTATCACTATTGAGATCACATCGCGACCTAGTGGTGAACAAGTATAGCGCGTGCGCTCATCGCACAACCCAGTGTAGTCATACACACAGCACGACTTAACAGCACATTATATATTGAGTGCAGAGGTCACGATTTTCTGGCAGGGAAGAAAACAACATATATTGTCAATAGTTAGCTCATCGATAGGCTTGATGCTTTTATTTGATTATGAATGGGGCAGTTATGCCTTTGACCTGCTATATTTACAAATAATGTCCTATGCATACGGTACTGTGCTAGAAGATGGCGGAGTTGGACGGTGGGGATTTCGCCGCGAATCGTCTGCAGAACAGGTGAGAATGGCACAAGTGCTGTTGTGGAAACCGTAAGTTAGATCAAAATGTGCCAATAAACAAATGGGCATACGATAATACCAAAAACCTTTAGGGTGGGTCACAACGAATACCGGAGGACACCGGGCCGAGGTAAAGTTCGTTTTATATCCAGACGTTCTACTTATGTTCGCTAATAAAAAAGGCTTTTTTTGGAATTAAGTGCCCTTGTTTTGATGTTTCTGTGATAAATGATGGGAGTTAGGATATCCTATTACGTTATTTTTTAAATAAATGTATTAAAATTATTTTATGAATTTAATCAAATAAACAGTTTATATGTTCACACAAGTCAATAAATGAAAGCCTAATGTTTTAGAAAACAATTCACACAACTCGCTTGGTAAGAATGGTTATTTAATGGACAATCAGTCAAACATGTGAGAAAATATGTGAAAAATGTGTCATTGCAAAACCAGGGTTAGAATCCTGCTTGCTTATTAGCCCAGGGGTCGCTGACCAGAACCATCTGGGTTTGGGGAGTTAGTATTCAAATGACTGCCTTGTCTTGTTACGCTCTAGTGACTCCTTGTTGCGGCTTGGGTCCTTGTGGGCTCAGTAGAGGAAGAAGGCCAGAGAGAGCTTCCTTCCGGCACATATGGATTCTGGTTTAAAGTTCCCTGTGGAGCAAGCAGCGCGATAAGAAGCGCGGTGGCAGAAGTTCTTTGGACGACATATCTCTACATCGACTGTCCCAAATCCACTAGGAGTTGATGAAATGAAGCCTGATCATTGTATTAATTATATTTAAATAACTTCACCTGTTGTCAGTCCTGTTTTTCTTTTCAGCAGCTTTCATCCTGCCAAAGAATGAAAATATTTGTTTGTCAAAATGAATACACCCCAGCTGAATGGTTTGGCATGGATGTCTAGGATAAAGGCTTGCTGTGATCTTTAAGTCTCCTGACCCTTTTAGGAGTTATTTTAGGCAGAATCTCAAAAGGACCTATTCCGCTTCACCAACGGCCCTCTATTTGTGAGTTCACACGCTTCTCCGCCATTTCCCCGTGATCGAAAGCTGTAACAAATGAAAGGTATAGGTGCTCTTCAGAGCCCGCAGGAACCCCTTCTTTTTGTGTTATTTTGTAAAGTCGACACAAATGATGTACCTCCTTGAGTGAACATTTAATTGCAACAAAGTTGGGTCTTCTGAAATGATAGAAGGGATTTTATTTTGGTTTAAAAGTTTTGTTAAAATTAAAAGTCAAACACTAATTGCATCATTTAAGTTATGAGTGTGTCCACAGTAATGGGTTTCTTGATCCCCCTGGCACCTTGACATCTCCAACCTGCAATAACCTGCAATTGAATGGATTGGCAGGCATGAAAAAGCTTTCCAAAACATCTGGACAATTGTTTTTATTACACTTGATTGGCCTGAATCCAGTCAAGTATATATTGTTTCAAATGTAGCGCTGACCCTGTAGCACTGTCCTCTATCATCATGGAGGTGCTTCGAGCGGATGGTCAGAACCCACATCTGATTGTTAATCATACCGCCTCAATAGATCTACGGAAGATGCCATCGCCCTGATGAGACACAACACGTGAGGATGCTGTTTGTGCACAGCTCAGAATTCAACAATATTGTGGCTGCTAAGCTTATTCCTAAGCTCAGGACCCTGGGACTTAACTCCTCCCTTAGCAATTGGATCCTGGACTTCCTGACAAGCAGACCTCAGGTGGTGAGAATGGGAAACATCACCTCCACTGCACTGTCTCTTAGCATCGGAGCCCCCCAGGGCTACATACTCAGTCCCCTCATGTACGCCCTGTTTACGCATGACTGCGTAGCCACACACAGCTCCAACGTCATCCCTAAGTTTGCGAATGACACCACCACCCTGGTTCTCATCTCCAACAATGATGAGACCGCTCACAGAGCGGAGGCAGGGGTACCAGGACAACCACCTCTCTCTCAATGTCTCTCAAGAAGTTTTCACCGGGGGGCGCTAGCAGATCTCTGATGACCGGATGGCTCGTGGCCATTTACAGTTTGAGTGTGTCTCGCGAATGGACAGACTCACTAACGGACTGACAAACCACGTGCATCATGGCAGTACAACAGTAAAAAACGATTTGACTTTGTGAAGGTGCTGAGGCTGTGAAGAGGTGCTCCAGCACTCCTACCTCCCATGTTTATGGAAGCCTTCCCCCTTTACGAGAGGCCATGTGTTAACCTTTGAGTACTTGTTGGGCTAGAGGTGTGATTGGTAGCAGCACAGCCTGTTGTGATGTACTTTTCGGACATGTCTCCCGAGTCGGGAGTTGCAGATGCGGCATGGTCATGAGTGCAAGTTAGACTTTGCAAAATTGGAAAAGGGGAAACCAAATATTTATTGGATTGTTGTGGAAATAAATTGATGTAAATTCTTGGCACCGCTTTATATCCTTTGATTTGCATTAATTGTTAACAATGAAGGTCTGCTAATTGTCTGAATATAAAATAAACTATATATTTTGTTTATATATGAACTGTCATTGTTGCAGATTGAGAATGTTGCCTATAGTAAGGCAGCAGGTGGAAAATATGTCAGGCTTTTTTAAGTCTGTCATAACATTCTTGTATGATTTGTTAGGACAAGTACATTGATCTTGTTCTAACAGATGATAACATAGTGTTTCATGGTTAAAACAATTCAATTGAATCCGCTTCATATTAATGATAATGTTGGATAGGCCATTGAGCTGAGTCTTAGTTTTACTCTTTATACAAAAACCAAAGAACCTGATTCAAGCAGTATTTTCACCCTAACCTTTCCCCTGATAACTGATTTAACCAAAAACCTTTGCGCTTGCTCCATTAGGTTACAATATGTACAAGCAGTCATAATAATTTTATTGAATTATGTTTAATTGATGAGCTGAACTTGAAACTAGCCCTTTGACAGTTACAGTAACAGAGCCAACACTAAAGATGCTGTATACATTATACCTACATCTGAATAATCTGAGTCGTTGTCCAATTATATATTGTCCAAATGAAAAGTTTAGAACTGTTTAAGGATTGCACCATGGTTCAAACTAGCCAAAACCCCAAGTAAACTACCTCACTGTCTGCAGTAACCATTGACACATTTTAGGTCATATCCTCGCCGAACAACTCGTAGGACTGA
This sequence comes from Novumbra hubbsi, assembly GCA_016801125.1. NCBI lineage: Eukaryota > Metazoa > Chordata > Actinopteri > Esociformes > Umbridae > Novumbra > Novumbra hubbsi. The sequence goes on from JACXGK010000579.1 coordinate 13,462, forward strand.
CTTTGCCTGATAATGGTGAACAATTAAAGCAATCATTAACACAGCCTGTGTGCTCTGGAGAAACTGAAGAAATGTATTCCCAACAAAGTAGCTGAATTATTCACGAGAGAAGGGAGGTTGGGAGGAGGGTAGCGATGCCGCTGCTGGGAAAACAGATGGACAAAGTGCACGGAAGCAAATGGTCATCTTTGGTTTTCCGATGCAGCAACAAGACGAGTACAACTTCAACAAGTATCCCAGATGCTTGTGGGAGGGAAGCTAGGCGGGCGTCCTTCCTCACACTGACAGTGGTGGGGCTTTTCTGTTGCAGTATGGCTAACAAGAATAGCATCCTACGTTGCACGTTCTCAGCTCCAAGCCACAGCGCGACACTCCTGCAGGGCTTGTCAGTCCTGCGAGCCCAGGGGCACCTGCTGGACGTGGTGCTGGCAATCAACAAGGAGCGTTTCCAGGTTCACAAGGCGGTGCTGGCCTCCTGCAGTGACTACTTCAGGTGAGACTGATGCTCTGTCTCCAAAATGGATGTGCGCCTAAGCACCTATTGCTTTTCATTTGCACTGATTTGAGACAACTTGTCTCTGTGATTTCTTCTTTGACCACATCGATGTGCGAAAAGAGAAACCCAGGTAAAAGAGTTGTTGTGCTGGTTTAAAGACCTGATGGGACGTTGTTGAGAGACAATGGTGCAATAGGTCAATGTAGTATGTGCATGATATACATTTTAAGTAGTTTGATTACTTGTGTTGATTTTGCAGGTCCGGTAAGGTACTGTCATGTGAAAAAATTAGGACACCCCTTGAAATATTTAGTAGTTTTTTAAGAAATGTGGACATATCAATATTTGATCTTCTTTCAAACAATATCTATAGATAAAGGTGATGTAATTGAACCAAAAACAATGAAACCCCTCAAACATCATACAGCTGAAAAAATTCTGAATGGAGGAGTGGGAACACCTTTCTCCCAGTGAATTCAGAGACTGGTAGGCAGTTATAGGAAACATCTTTTTGAGGTTATTTCAGCCAAAGGGGCAATACCAGCTAATGGGTTGCCCTAACTTGTTCCTGGAAACGGCATCTTTGTAAATATTTTGTTAAATAAATGATATCATGGAAAAAATGTCATTGTTTTTTGTTCAAGTCGGCACTTTTATTTATAGATAATGTTTAAAAGAAGATCATATATACATGTCCATATTTCTTAAAAAATAACTAAACATTTAATGGGGTGCCCTAATTCTTTCACACAACTGTATTTGTTAAGTTTCTAATTTACCTGAGATTATTTCTTTTTTGATAGGATGAATATCAATTGAACTGGTTTATTGACCGTTATTTGAATGCCTTTTCCACCGGCCTACAGAGCCATGTTCACCGGAGGCATGCGGGAGTCAAACCAGGACACCATTGAGCTGAAGGGCTTGTCTGCCCGCGGTCTTAAACACATCATCGACTTTGCTTATAGTGCAGAGGTCACGCTGGACCTGGACTGCATCCAGGATGTGCTGGGAGCGGCCGTCTTCCTTCAGATGGTCCCGGTCGTGGAGCTCTGCGAGGAGTTCCTCAAGTCGGCCATGAGCGTAGAGACCTGCTTGAGCATTGGCCAAATGGCCACCACCTTCAACCTGTCGTCCCTCAAGGAGTCCGTGGACGCCTTCACCTTCCGCCACTTCCTGCAGATCGCCAAGGAGGAGGACTTCCTGCAGGTCCCCATGGAGCGCCTGGTCTTCTTCCTGCAGAGCAACATGCTGAAGAACTGCCGCGAGATCGACCTGTTCCACGCCGCCGTCCGCTGGCTGCGGCACGACGAGGGGCGTAGGGCCAGAGCCAACGAGGTGCTGTGCCACGTGCGATTCCCCCTCATGCGCTCCTCCGAGCTGGTGGACAGCGTGCAGACCGTGGGCATCATGGTGGAGGACGTGCTGTGCCGGCGGTACCTCCTGGAGGCCTTCAACTACCAGATCCTCCCCTTCCGTCAGCACGAGATGCAGTCCCGGCGGACGGCGATCCGCTCCGACGTGGTTTCGCTTATCGCCTTCGGCGGGACGCCCTACACCGACAACGACCGCACCGTGAGCAGCAAGGTGTTCTGCCTCCCGGACGTGGCGGCGACGCGGCAGTTCAAGGAGCTGACGGAGATGGAGACCGGCTCCAGCCACGCCTGCGTGTCGGTGCTCGACAACTTCGTGTACGTGGTCGGCGGGCAGCACCTGCAGTACCGCAGCGGCGAGGGCGCCGTGGACGTCTGCTTCCGCTACGACCCGCACCTGAGCAGGTGGCTGCGCATCCAGCCCATGCAGGAGGGACGCATTCAATTTCAGCTCAGCGTCCTCCGAGGGCTACTGTACGCCACCGGGGGGCGCAACCGATCGGGAAGCCTGTCCTCCGTGGAGCGCTACTGCCCCAAGAGGAACGAGTGGAGCTACGTGGAGCCGCTGAGACGCCGAATCTGGGGCCACGCCGGGAGTCCCTGTGGCGACAAGCTCTACGTCTCCGGGGGTTACGGCGTCTCCGTGGACGACAAGAAGACCTTGCACTGTTACGACCCCGCGACCGACCAATGGGACTTCAAGGCGCCCATGAACGAGCCCAGGGTTCTGCACGCGATGGTCAGCGCCAAAGGCCGCGTGTACTGCCTGGGCGGTCGGATGGACCACGTCGACCGCTGCTTCGACGTCCTGGCGGTGGAGTTCTACGTCCCGGAGAATGACCAGTGGACCACCGTTAGCCCTATGCGGGCCGGGCAATCCGAGGCGGGCTGCTGTTTGTTGGACGGGAAGATTTACATAGTCGGGGGGTACAACTGGCACCTAAACAACGTCACGAGCATCGTGCAGGTGTACAACACCGAGACCGACGAGTGGGAGAGGGATCTGCACTTTCCGGAGTCTTTTGCCGGAATCGCGTGTACTCCGATCATACTTCCGCAAAACACCACGCAACAGTAACCCCCCCCCGGGACAAAAGGTGACTGTGACAATTTGTTTCCATGTGTTTTTGCCGCTCCCGGTTACAGCTTACCGTCGATAACTACGTGGAGCACATCGCATGAAACATCATGTAATCTCCGTGGTAATCTTGGTTTTATGTCGGCACAGGCGTGTATTTGATGCAATAAGTGGAAATAGGAATATGATTTTGCTGTAATATGCAGCGTCTTAAGGTCTTACTAATGCGTCAAGGAAGTGGTAGCATGTTGGGATGAATAAGTGCAATAATTCATTTTAACCGTTTTTCTATGACATTTAATGACATGTTTGACTGCAGAGGACTAGTGTTGTAAAATTTACTTTTTAAAAATGATTTTCCAGTAGCTCTCTGTTTTAAGTTGATTTTAATTAACTTCAATTATTTCTCAGTAGCTCTCCTAATGTTTTAAGTTGATTTTAATTAACTTGCTCATCAACGTGATCTGCTCTAATTAAGTATCAAGAGCCTGTATTCCCAAGAACTAAGGGAGGAACATGTATTCCAAACTAAGAAGCTTAAATGTCTCTCTTGGCAGCTAACATTTTTTTCCTTTAGGGAATATTTGAGATGATCAGCGAACTAACGCCTTGTGTAGGAATTGTATAGGTTTCTTGCCAGGGTTGGGCAGTATCCAAACATTCGTATAGTTATATCATCCTTCACCCATCTGATGGTTTTCACAGTTACCGACATTACACTGTACAAAAAAAATGCACAATGCACAAAAAAACCCCATTTGGGGTCCGTTACCAAAATGCTATCAAATCAGGCTAATGATCGTAAACAAACTGATTGTAAAGACAGGCAGTCTCGCTCATTATGTTGTACAGGCATAGGTAGTAGCCGGTGACCATGGTGTAGATTTGGAAAGGACTGTAGGGGCGGTTTCCCGTGAATTTATGCACTGAACAGAAGGTATTTTTGGAGTTGTCAAACAGTGCTTTCACAGTGGTGCTACTTTATTAGCTAACTAGCAAGTAAAAACAAATGACTCGTCACCAGCCACAGATTTCTTTTTAAGGTTGAAATAAATTACAAAGGAAGACATGAGACCAGGCTCCGCTGTGTTAGCTTAGTGTGAAATTAAAAACGATCTGCTTGATCTAATATATATCACAAATGTTGACTTCAGGTGTTTATTTAAAACTCACCTACAAACATCAAATATAACCTCAAATATTTACAACAGCTATTGAAACGGGTATTAAATACCATCCAGTGGGTATTTCGAAATATCCTGGGATACAGTATACTAACCAACCCTACTTCCTACATGTTCTACGGTGTTATACTGTGTATATCAATATACTGTGTATTGCAATGAAGTGGTATGTCTCGTCCAACAATAACTCAGTGTTTAGTGGTGATAAATAAGTGGGATTGAGTAGGTATTCAGACCTACTGCGCACACCGGTCCATTATTGCCACAGAATTGAACCTCAGAATTGATAGCTTTAGGCTTTAGTTAATGACTAGGTGGAACGAACAGCACATTGGACAAGCGCAGGCACTAAGGATATGTGATTATTTTAAGCGGTTACATTTGCGTTTTCATAGGGAGTTGATTTTTGTGAGACTGTAATTATTGTATTCACAACTGGTTTGCTATTGTCTTTCATTCGTGGTAGAGTAGTCGGTGGTGCGTCGGCGAGTTTGTAACGGTCCATTTTATTTGGACGCACAACATGTCCATGGCTGAAACCGTCACCTGTTTGCCTTAGTGTTTTCGATGTTTTGCCTGTCCAACTCAGAAGCACACATATACAGTACATATAATTTAAGTGCATTATAAGTGGAGTCCACTAAAATCAATGGAGAATGTAGAGTTTTGTGTATCTTTACGAACTTAATTAAACAGTAACTGATAACAGCTAGTCTCAATTGTGGAATTGTTATTTTAAAGACTTTCAAAATGGTATTGGTAAGTCAAACCTTTTTCACAATTCTAGAAAATGCATACTTTATCTTTATTTATCTGAGCTATACATCCCAATCAAGAAAAATATAAATGCATATAATCCGGTATGATGATCGTGGGAATCACTGAGAAATAGCAATAATCAATATGCTGCGTATTTTAATACTCAATTTTATAGATATAACAGCAGATGCGGTTGCCAGGACAAAAAGCGGGGCTGATCTGAAGCTGACCTTGAGTATGGGTGGGGTTGTCAAAACCCCAGCGGGAGGCAGCGCTACATGCTCATATTGGGTTCAGTGGTGTAATGGAGAGTGTCAACTAAATATTATTTAAATATATATATTTATAGAAAGTATGTTTGTTTATATTCGAAGAACAAATTCAAACCCCCAGGTGTAGAGTACAGTCCACGCTGAATGTGCACAGAACCTTTGTTGACAAGAAATGCGTTTTGCTGAGCTTTTATGTGTTTTATTATAATTCGCTTTACTGTCAGTTTATCTAACGTTCCACAACGAAAGGACACGCTGATATTGAGCTGCTATAGTTGTGGTCGAAGCTAAATCACGGACTTTATTTGCTTAGCCATTGTGTTCGTGTGCATGTGTTCACATTTGTTGGGTGTGCATTGGTTCTCGCATAATTTTGGGGGTTGCGGGACAAGACATTCTGTATTATTCGGGAGGTAATCTAGATATCTTAGGTTCCTTATGGCATTTCATATATGATTGTGAACGATACTGCTGCTCTGTCAGTTGTTGGGGTTCTTCATTGCAAACAAAGAAGAAACAACAGAGTGGGCTAAAAAGTCTGTCTTTTTTGTTAATCGATTGGAATGCCTGGAAATCAGACCGACAAGAATTGTCTACTAAAACGTTTTTGTATATATTGTTGTAGACATTTAGAATGACAAGTCGTTTTCTATAGTTTCACCAAGGATCTTCCCACTCTAGGAGGCGGACGTGGGGTGTTGACTGTAACGGATAATTCTTGTTGCAGGCCTAACTTTTCTGAGGATGAGCAGCCATGTCTTGTCAAGGTCGAGTTTGGGGTGGGCTGTCATCGAAGCGTACATTCCTTCTTACAGATGAAGTGCGTTCTTAAGAGCCTGACGACTTTGACAGATGCAGAGCAAGCGCCACTGGATTCCCATATGTCCTTCCGCGTGCAGAGAGCTCGGAGTCTTCTAATCTGTTTTCTGTCTTCCCCTTTTCCGGTTACTTCGAATTCCTTTACGGTGAGCCTCTTACGCACATTACAGCGGCAGCATAAGTTAGAATTCAGCATATTGCTCTTAAAGGATACAGTTATTTCCCCTACCTCTAGGCCACTCCAGAATGTATCAAAAGGACACTTGTTTTAAGTTTTGCAACATAACTGGGGATTGGATATACCCCAAATGGGTTTTTAATCAAACTCTAAGGAAACTTGTTTTCAAATTTTCCTTTAATCTATCTGATCTCATTATCATAATGTTTTTGGTTTCATACTATCTCTGAAACAACACCAAGTATGTGGGAAAAAATATTTAACCAAGAGATATAAGGGGAAGGTTTCACACATTTCGTTAGGAAACCTTTGTCTCCTATGGCGTTTTGAATATGCATTTTGTGCTTTGTCAAATTAAATTCCTTGAAATACAATATTTGGTGTTTGTATTTGTTTGGTTGTTCCGTTTTTATTTGTTAATTAGAGCACTGTTTAGTACAATAAAAAACAACATACCATATTGGGTCTTCCAGAGTACAGAACATACGTTTTTAATCGTTGATTATATTTAATGACAATGATTACTAGATCCCGATTTAAAGACCTAAAGATACTCATCATGAGATTTCCATTAAATGCAATTGTAACATTGTATGCACTGCAGCATTAGATTTGTTTTTAATTTAATTGCTACGCGTAATGACGACAAAACCATCGTATCCAAGCGTTGTGCGTAACGTTCCATTGAGAAGAAGAGCAAAAGATGGCGAGCTCAAATAATCCACGCAAATTTAGCGAAAAAATCGCTTTACATAATCAGAAACAGGCGGAGGAGACTGCGGCTTTCGAGGAGGTGATGAAAGACCTAAACATTACTAGAGCTGCACGGGTAAGTGACTCGTATTTGTAAGTAATTCGGCTGCTAGTTTAGCTAGCTAACGTTAGCTTCTGGCTTTACCGTTCAGGCTGGCTAGGTAGCTGCAGGCAGCATGTTTTTATGACAAGTTGTTTTTAGCCAACTGGAATGATTACTTTGCAATGGCTGCTAAATACTGGTACTTTCATACACTTAATTGATTCAGGTGTTATTTTGTAACCAATTTGTAACCTACTAGCTGTCTTAATAGTTATCTGTCCCGTGAGCTGTCTTTGTTGATGTTTGTAAAATAACCAGCCAGGTAGGTTATAGCCAGCAGCAAGCTAGCAAGCAGGCACCTGCTCATATTAATTTCCCCCTCATGCATTCTCAGCATCACTGTGTAACGTAACATACTAGGTTCAATGTAGCAAGCTATAAAGGTTGCACGTTTTGATGTGTTTGACAGATTGTAACGTTTCCATGTTTTGCCTGCAAGCTAGAACATTGCTCAACTCCAATGCTTACAAGCCATTTTGTGAGATTTTGACATATAAAATTGTTTTCCATTTATGCCATGCCCCTTTCTAAGTAATATTGGGAATGCAAATAATTGGCTATTGTTTGTTTTCTGGCAACACCTTTGTAATGCTGGGTTGTTTTAAATGTACACGTTAGTCTGTTTATTCAACCTCATTCACCTCAATCCATCATTCATGCAATTCATTATTAAATACGTTTATGACAAATCACAATGTAATAAGGCAACGATAAACAATTGTCAAGTAGTCATGATTTTGTTGCATGGATAAATGTTTCTTCTATTGCTTTAAATTTGAAAGCTCAAAATGAGTTTCAATACACTCAACATTGTCTACAGGCCAACCAGTTTAAGGTATATTGGCTATATAGAAGCTGCTTCTGATTTAACCTAACGTACCGACTTTGAATTCTAGAAAGTAATTATTTAAACTTTAGGAGTACAGCAGTGTGATTTTATGTGGTTGGTTTTGGACATGGCTTCCATAAAAGTTTTCAGTACACATAGGGTTTCTGTCTTTTATTGTTCACATTTTATTTAAAGACATTATTTCCGGTGGAAAACGCCACTTGGCAAATGCATCCATCATTACAATTATATTCCTTATGAAATAACAACTTTCAGCTGTGGCTCGGCCCTACTGACGTTGTACTTTGTAGAATCAAGTAAGAAATAAGCAGTCGCAGCCCATATTAACCAATATCCTTATAGACTCATCTTGTCCCTTTCGATGTGGTCCTTTACATTTTTCACCCTGTTATATGAACAATTTCTGTGTCATTTTTCTTATAGGCCAATCTGTTTAATCATTCAGTCACGCTTTCATGCCATTTTACTTTGCACAGTTGCAGTTGCAGAAGCCCCAGTACTTGCAACTAGGGCAGATTCGTGGACAGTACTGTGGAGGCTCACTGCCCAATGTCAATCAGATTGGAAATAGCAACATTGACCTGCCTTTTCAGGTGAGCTTTCAGCACCTCCACCAGTTGGTAAAACCCTTTATTTTGATTGATGTCATTAAAGAATTACAAAAACCCTCCAGGGGAAAATGTAAATCTTCAAAAGCCTCCATGATCGGTGAAGTTTCATCGCTGCGATATCCCGTATTATCAACAAGACACAAATTCAATATACTTCACGTATATTGCAAATGTACAGAGATTGGTCTTTGCGTATTAATATTGATTCACTGCCTTTGTATGGTAAACCTTGTCTCAGAAGAAAGCTAACATCAGACACCCTCAACCTATTTGATATATAGATATATAAAACAAATGCTAGTAGCCTATCATTGCTTTCTATATCATGGCTTTCCATTTTCTAGATCTGTTTACTTGAGCATGATGGCCCATAGCTTGACCCATTTTAAATGATTACTTTTGCACCGTTTTCTTACCAAGTCATTTAACGAGTCAAGTTCTTGGTGTTTTAAATGCCCCATTTGTCTCTCGTTTGGTTGATTTCCTGTCCAGAACTCTGCCCTGGACACCAGTCGGTCTACCAGGCATCACGGGCTGGTGGACCGGGTTTACCGCGATCGGAACCGCATCACCTCCCCTCACCGCCGGCCCCTCGCGGTGGACAAACATGGCCGCCAGATATCCTTCTGCACTTTGCAATGTCTTTTTTTAGTTAAGAACACAGTGGTCTTTTTAAAACGTAGGCTAATTAATTGAATTGGTTAAGCAGCTCAATTAACTTAATTACCCTTGCTCTTGCCTGTGCTGTTGTCAATTTCGTCTATTTCTCACTGTTTAATTTCAGAATGCTGAATGCTGATTGGTAGTTTGACCCGCATAAAAGTAACTCATGCAAGGTTTTGTATTCCACTGCCTTAACTGAGATCCACATTGACAGCTGCCCCTATGGCTCTGTGTACCTCTCGCCCCCACCGGACACCAGTTGGAGGAGGTAGGCCCATAATGAACAGTATTTAATTAGAAACCGTATGCTGCGGCATAAACCGCTTCCTCCGGTGCACATGTACTGCTGAAGTATGGGTTCCAATCTGACATGCTGCTTGTTCGGCAAAAGCTCTCTATCTCTCACCCCCTTGTCCAAATAACACACCAAAAGCCTTTTTCTATTTTCCGTTTAAGAAACGATGTTCCGTTTAACAGATTGAATGCATTTGACCGAGGTGTGGACCAATAACATGCCAAAGATCTGGGGGGGAGGAGTCAGGACCACAGACACAACCTTGTTGAGCTCTTTTTGTTCTGACGCCACAGGACAAACTCTGACTCAGCCCTGCATCAGAGCGCCATGAACCCCGTGACCCAGGACTCATCGGCGGGCGGGTCACAAGAGCTCCAGCCTAAGAGGGGTAATGGAAGATCCGGTTACATGAGCATGAAACGGCTTCTATTTATTCAGGCTTGATCCATTTTACTTATGCATGAATCCACAGCTGAGGAGTCTTAAGGATCATTTATGAAATGACGGGGGTTGGGTTCCACTAAACAGGGGTTGGGTTCCACTAAACGGGTTCTGTTCGTTTTTGAGTTGTCACACTCTTTGTTGTAACGCCATTGCATTTTGATGTAGGTATGCAACCAACCACTGTTTGCTGATGAGAGAAACACAATATATGTTTTATATTGTGTCAAACTTATTTTTTAGTGTAGGGCTCATCTGCCTCCATATAATTTAGTCAAGATGACACAGGAGAAAAGGTCATAATATTGTGATGATTAATTTTAGGCTTTTTTTGTTTATGTAAAATGTCCTTTGATATGTCCGTTTATTCACATTTTAATTAAATGTCACCAACTTATACATTTGTTACCAACTGAAGATCATGCGCTTGCATCATATCAAGAAGCTCTTCAATAAATTCAACCAATACAGTAGCTACATAGCTTAGTGTGCTGCAACAACATGCTAGATGTCAAGCAATGATACCTCCAACCCTGTTTATTTTTTTTACTGTTCAATTAATTTTAAATGTGTATACACTGATAGACCTAAATTATATTATAATGATGAGCAAATGTTTGTAAAATGTAAAATTTTTTATGTAATACCTGAAAAAGAAAGTTGCTACTATTGCAACCGCTAATGATCACATTGATAATTAAACAGGTAATTATCTATTCATTATTAAAATGATAAAATATGGCAGAGGCTACACTGATGGACAACTGTGTACAACGGTAGTTTTCACGTTCATTTAAATGTTCCACTTGAAAAATGTTTGCTGTATTTATTAGAAATGTGTGAACTTATGATACGCTGGGCTTAATTGGGTACCCCCCAATAAAGTTAACCCCTTGCTTCTTTTTTCCCATTAAGTTCTGCTGCTAACAGTTCCTGGGACTGAGAAGACCGAATCAGAAGCGGACAAGGAAACGCTGTGGGACAACAAAAAGGTATAGATGTGAGCTGTAGCCCACCACGTAGTTCGTATCACTGCCTGCTCACTCGTACCGTGACTTTCCTCATGACTGTGCCTTTTCCTTTTAGAATGACTCCTCAAGGACCAAGTCTTGCGAAGTGCCTGGGATTAAGTGAGTTGTTGCGGTCATTCGTGTACCGTGTCGCGGCCTCTAGAGAGGGTCTGTGTGAAAAATCAGATGTGATGGCAAACGAACACCAAATGTGTTTTAGAAAGAGCGTACCGCTCTGTCTCCCCTGTAGTATATTTCCGTCCCCCGACCAGGCAGGGACCACGTCCTTGGCCCCGGCCGCGCTCAACACGGGAGGTTCCCTGCCGGATCTGACCAACGTGCAGTTCCCCCCACCGTTGCCCACGCCGCTGGACCCGGAGGACATTGTGGCGTTTCCTTCCCTGAGCTCCAGCACGGGCAGTCTAACCACCAACCTGACCCACCTGGGCATCAGCGCTGCCAGTCACGGTGAGGGGACGGTCATATTACCCAAGCCGACGCCTTTTTGTCTTTGAGGATTCCTCCTGAAAGGTTGTTTATTTTGCTAAGAAACCACAGAATGTATGTTTCTGCTATACCTTGGAAGGGAGGGTCCGTTAGTGAAAGGGAGTTTATGTCTTCAGTGGTATGGGAACGACGTAGTGGGAAGCAACATTACTGCTATATGTTTGGCTATGCTAATAGTTATTGTGACGTCCCTTGGTCTGTCAAAATAAACACTTTTCCCGTTTTTATGGTAGTTTTCCGAGGATCTGAGAGCTAGCAGTGGGTTTTATCCATCAAACTTCCCAGTGGGTTAGGGGCTGACCTCATGAGTTGTTCGTAAATAGACAATTAAAGACCTATTTCTATACTCTGATGTAAAAATCTAAAACGTGATTTTAATAATTCTTTTTTTCTGGTGAGCGGCTCCAATGAACAAACTCTGACTTAGTTAGGCAGTGATCGGCCAGGTTTTTTTTGTTGTACTTGAGAGACTTCCACGTTGGTCCTGATGTGTCGCAGGTATCACGACCACCCCTCAGTCTACCATGACGATAACGACGCAGCGACGACAGCCCTCGTTGATACCCCTGACGCTCAACGCAGACACCCAGCCACAGCCGGCCCCGCAGCAGCTGTCCCCGACCCTGACGCCCCCCCTCAACGTCCAGGTGAGGCGCTTTGGCCCCCTGTTCAACTGGGATATTATGGACCTGCAACCAAGGGATATCATTCTGAGGTCCCTCTAAATAGGAGTAGACCCTCAGGTCTAAGAGCCTGAAGCATGATTCGTGTATTGTTGAACTTGAATCCACAGCCGTTTTTATTCAATAATCGATCCTAAAGTGTCATTGAGGTGTCGTAAGTATGGACGGCTGGCCGAATGGAATGGAATGGATGTGGGGGGAATGGTATTAATATGTTTCTTAGTTCTGTTACGTCTTGCATATAGTTAGCTGGCTAGACCCACATTTAAACACAATTTCCATTTTATGCATGGTCCTACTCAGACTCGAACCCGGGTCCTCAGTATGGGAGACAGGCGCTCTAGCGAGGAGGCTACAACCCATTGGCCCTAGTGTCTGTTGGGGGAGTGAGGTTTTCCCTCATTGCACAGCACCCACTGGCTTTCGTGACACAAGTTACCCTCAAATTACTTATTTTGCATTTGATGGCTCTATAATGTCCAGGGAGAAGGTATGCAACCATCACTGCACCTTTTCAGTACATTAAGCGACGTCATTAATACAATTCAATTCCTTTAATGTAATCCGTTTCACCAACCAGTTAGCCCAGTTGACCTGCTACCTCCCACAACTAATAGCGGTTTTCAAAACCCCTTTTGTCGTTATCGCCCAGACATGTTTATCCTGGTGAAGTGACTACCCTTTTCCCTTCCCGCGTCGCTACCAGGCGGTGACGATGGACGCTTTGAACCTGGAGCAGCAGCTATCCCAGTATGCCTTCTTCAGCCAGCTGACGGCCCAGGCCCAGGCCCAGGTGCTCAGTGACCTGCAGCAGCAGCAGGCCCTCCCCCTGGGCATCCGGCTGGTCACCCTCCCCCTGGACGCCACCCAGCCCTCCCCGGTGGGCCACGTGCAGACCGCCGCCAGCATCAGCCTCAATTCAGTGAGTCGGGACCCTCCTGGTCACCAGGGAAACCCGGCGCCGGGGGCCCCAGCGTGCCGTCTGCTTTCAGTGCTTTCAGTGCTTGCTGTGGTGCTCTGCATTTCTACGCTTCTGTACGACTCCGGATTGGGTCGCCCGACGCCGTCTCTTGGCTGAATTGGGTCGCCCGACGCCGTCTCTTGGCTGAATTGGGTCGCCCGACGCCGTCTGTTGACTGAATTGGGTCGCCCGACGCCGTCTGTTGACTGAATTGAAATTGTTGTAGTGGTCCATCGGGCTTAAAGCGAAACGCAACGTCGCAACTGAATGATGATGAAAGATGTTGTAAGGCCTGGGCAGGGACTAGGTTCAGTGAAAAACATTCTCATACTCAGCATTATATTGAGGTGGAAGTCTGAGAGGCGAACGATCATCCCTATGCCGGTCCAGAACTGTTACCAGACTAACAGATCCATGGTGGATCATGGAAGGGCATGTGCCTTCAGGCCAACAAGTTACTGATGTAACCGAGCAGGGATTGGTACCAAAAGAGAAATTAATCGACGCGCTAGACTACTGATTGTTTTCTGTAAGATGATCTAATCCGTTGTTATTCGTTTCATGATTCGGGATCACTTAATGTAGACAAACCGTGAAATGTTTAATTGAGGTTCCCTTTTCCAAAAATGCTGCATTTATTAAGTGACACTGGGAAAGTGTGAGATAAATGTTGTGATATCTCGAGCATTCTGCTCTGTCATCATGCGGACCTAATTTGATTGGCTAAATATTTCTCTCCAGCTGCATACCATACATTCATCTTAGGATTTAGTGTTCCTCTTGACTGTTGAAACCTTTGCCAAATTTGACTTTCGTTTGGTTTGTTTCTGCAGTGGCTGAATGGGGTTTAACAATGTCATCATTTAGATTGAACTGGTCCACAGATGGGTGGCGTAAGGTAGCGTTCACCTCAGGCAGTCCCAGGGACCTTGCGGTGCTCTGTGCCTGAAGATATGGAACTTTGCACTAGATAACCCTTTTCCCTCCAACAGTATCGCAATCAGACCGGCTCTCCGGCCAATCAGTCTCCAACCTCACCAGCCTCCAATCAAGGCTTGTCCCCTGGAGACTCGCCTCAAGTAAGGGCGACCACTGGTGCTTTGCTGCTCCTCATCCTGGCTTCTTGCTCCCAACCGTGGTGTCAACAACCCCCCTCCCCCCTCATTTCCTCTGTTTTTAGACCACTGCTAGCTGTCTGCTTATATTGGCTGAGGTCTTTGATGGTGATGTTGCATTGCAGCTTTTTGTGTTTTTTTTGCTTAAACCCAGTATACGTCCGGTGTTAGGTGGACCTCGGGAGAACCTGTATTGTCAGTATTGTTTTGTTTTGGATGTGGTGCTCAGAGCTCGGCACACTGGCACATCTTAGACTACCAGAGTTGTCTTGGTCGTCCGACCCACTGTTTATGTCCCCTCCTTTCATTGTCCCATCTTAGTAATAATATCAAATCAAATTTTAAAATGAATACAGCGGAACATGTTAGCGTTTCTCCTGACCATATACGTTTCAAATTCTGACAGCACACTGCATTGAAGGGGAGCTGAGGTCAATACAGTACAATACTGTACTGTACAATTTAGAACCATATTGTACGGAACTCGGCTTGACGGACCTACACACCACTGCTTTTTGGAAAACTGTGCTCTACTGTGAACTTCAGACTTGTCAAACGTAGACAAGTATAAGCACAGAATGAACTCTCAAAAAAACTAACTCTAGGAGGGTGTTATTTTAGTCACGAAACCACCCGATCGCTGCCAAGCGTACTCGTCTCCAAGTCCAGTCTCAGAATTGATTAACCCTGTGCCTACAAGGTCTACATTTCAGAGGGGGATCGAGGGCTTTAATATTCTTGAATCACAGAATATACGGAATCTTGAATATCTCACTCTGATCAGTCCCGTGACATCTTCTGGTTCTCAGTGTATTGTGCGGACGGGACGGTAAACCAATCCGGTAAGAGAAGGGGCGGAGATTGTGTCATGGTTAACTCATGGTTGTGGGGTTTTTGTAACCTACTCAAAACTTTTTGCTCTGGCAACCTGAAAAAGGTCACACTTTTGTGGGGACCCTATGACTTCCCGTAGGAATTGTTATCAAAAAATAATAATAATAACAATGTAAATATAGGGGAACCTGACTAACAAAAATCTTTTCTTTTTTTTACTTGCCGGTGAAAAACGCCTTTTTAGGCAGTCTTGAATTTTATAATTGGAATACATTTTGGTACACTCCTTCAAGCAGCTTTTACTCAGGTGTCAGTTTTGAGTGTAACTATTTCAACAACCAGGCCACGCAACGCATGTCATAATTAGGGAGTTATCTAATCACATTTCAACCTCATTCAGGAAGTCACCAAAAGCACCAGGCGGACGATAGATGACCACAATGTGGAGCTTGTAAAGGTTTT
Organism: Novumbra hubbsi; assembly: GCA_016801125.1. Lineage (NCBI taxonomy): Eukaryota > Metazoa > Chordata > Actinopteri > Esociformes > Umbridae > Novumbra > Novumbra hubbsi. The sequence goes on from JACXGK010000579.1 coordinate 28,909, forward strand.
ACTGACGGCATGGAATTGAAAAGAGCAAATGTGGAGGGGAGCTACAGAGAAGAGATACGTTTATCTGTGCCGCTTGGCAACAGATGGTCTTGTATTATGGGACAACAATCAGATGATGAGAGAGCAGCCGAAGTGGCAATGTTTTCTTGTTAAATCCATGTGTCTGTAAGGGTGAGGAAGTCGAGCCTGAAGGGCAACATAGGCTGAGATGAACTTGTCTCCTGATGGCCAGATAGCTGGTATTCCACCTGGAGTGTGCAGTCTGGGACACAACATGGGTAAGACGGTGGAACAGATTCAGTATTTTCCTCTACCGAACAACACAGCAGAAATGTCTTTGTTTCGGGGTTGGTTTTAACACTGCAGAACTGTCTTTGTTACGTTGACAGTCTTAATTCGGCAGAACTGTATTCGTTTCAGTGACAGTCTTAGTTCTGCAGAACTGTATTCGTTTCAGTGACAGTCTTAGTTCTGCAGAACTGTATTTGTTTCAGTGACAGTCTTAGTTCTGCAGAACTGTATTAGTTTCAGTGACAGTCTTAGTTCTGCAGGACTTTATTCGTTTCAGTGACAGTCTTAGTTCTGCAGAACTGTATTAGTTTCAGTGACAGTCTTAGTTCTGCAGGACTGTATTCGTTTCAGTGACAGTCTTAGTTCTGCAGGACTGGCGGCCGTCTCAGCCGCAGGCGACAACACTGCCGCGAGACAAAATACTGTTTAAGTAAAAATTAAATATCTCACATCACAGACAAGTTAAGGAAACTTAATTTGCATTTATTTGTAAGGACTGTTACGCTAACTACCAACTTTCTAAAAAGGAATATATACGTGTATATATGTATATGTGTATATATGTATATATATGTGTATGTTTTTTTTTTTTAAGTGCATTGCATTTGGCTTGAATTGGCATGACAGGGTCATCAGATGTTTGTGTTGCACCCTCGTAAACAGACAAAGTCTAACTGCTTGAGTCCTCTCGCTTGTGATTTTCCTCATGCTTGTCACGACCATAACTTTCCCTTCTAAAGCGCCCCAGATAAACGCTGTACCTATGGGTTTCCATAGGATGTCTTGTAGAGCTTGTAATCAGTGGTCTGTTTTCTCTTCCAGCACGTTCCACTAGTGGGCAGCATATTTGGGGATTCATTCTACGATCACCAGTTGGCTTCCCAGCAGACCAACGCACTGTCGCACCAGGTGATTACTGGAGCCGCCGCCACCATGTTCACCCGCCACGAATGCATCCACACGCTAACAACTTAGGACTGATCCGCGGGTGTCTTTTTGGTTTTGCTTTTACTTGCGTAGCTCGAGCAGTTCAACATGATCGAGAACCCGATCAGTTCCAACAGCCTGTACAGCCAGTGCTCCACCCTTAACTACACCCAGGCTGCCATGATGGGTCTGACGGGGAGCAGCCTGCATGACTCCCAGCAGCTTGGCTACAGTAGCCATGGCAACATCCCCAACATCATCCTCACAGGTAGCCGGCGGCAGCCGGGCCAGTCGACGATGGTCTCGTGTCGTTCATATCTTGGCTTGATGAGTCAGTTGTTTTACGATGGTGAATCATGTTTAGTTGTTTGTTTCAATTTGCTACAGGTCAAGCGAGGAGAGTTGCATTCATCCCGTGATCTAGTAGTGATCTAGTTTGGTAGTGATCTAGTAGGCGTTTTGATCCATTGAGTGTCTTGTGTCTCTCCAAATCTTGAATTTTAGTCACGGGCGAGTCTCCACCCAGCCTTTCTAAGGAGTTAACTAACTCACTGGCCGGGGTTGGCGATGTCAGCTTTGATGCAGATTCACAGTTCCCATTGGACGAGCTGAAGATTGACCCCCTCACCCTGGACGGACTGCATATGCTCAATGACCCTGACATGGTTCTGGCTGACCCCGCCACCGAGGACACTTTCAGAATGGACCGGCTGTGATGCGACGTCCTGACTGTGGCCATCTTAGAAAATAACCCTGGGAAGAATTGGGAAAGGCATTGTGGGGGGTGAATCATCTCCCCGGTTGCATGGCCGTTCATCTATTTAACTTTGCGCGCAAGTCCAGAAAGTACGTGCCACCAAATGCCATTGTGTGGAAGGGAATGCAATGGTTTGTTGGTGTAGCCCGTGGCAATGCTGTCATTTCCTGATTGTTGGCTGGTCAGTGCTCTGCTAGCCCGCTGCATTAACTGTCCATCATTATTGACCATATTTCAGAGTGTCACAGTTGAGAAAAGGTTTGATATCTTTTGATGATTCATTTCTTTTTTTTTATGTCTTTTTTAATTTAATTTTTTTACACGTTTTGAAAAGCATAAAAGAAAAACAACAACCCTAGGACAATGTGCCCCCATACCTGTTCAAATGGCACAGATTGTCCTGACCTACCTACCATAACGGCTTTATACTTCACACAAAGCTTTATTTTTAGTGACAACCAAATGTAAATGTGCTGGGTATATGTTAGAATGTGTTCTATGTTTAAATGTATGTTTATTTATTGAAATATTTAAGAGTTCATTTGAATGTATTTTTTGTAGCATTTTCCTATGTTTGAGTTTAATGCCAAAATTGCTCTGTTGTGACTGTATTGTACAATCTGCCAGGGTGTTATGTGTCTATTTATGAATCGCTAACCTACATATTTATGTATTTATTTAGCTGCTCTTAACTTGAGTACAAATCTTCCCCATATTTGCTTAGAAGCTCTTACGGGTCCCAGCTATAAAATCTTGCTGAATAACCTCTTAAAATTTGCATCCTATTCAATATTTTAAGTGTTTTTATCACTTACATGGGCCAGAAGTAGTTTGTCTTGCGCCAACTCAGCCATACTTTTACATAAGTAATGCATTTACAGTACAGTACAATACATTTTGCTGCTGATAAGCTACTCAAATGTGACATTTAAAACAACAAATGCAAATTTACAAAACTAAGATGGCCATATTCATCTTTTGCTCATGAAAATCAATATCCAGATTGAATGCATCCTAAATCCCTGAAGGGTATAAACTCCTCAAAACATATTGAACTTGTCACTGTGAGATCACCTGATTTTGCCTTACATATTGAGTATTATACTGTTTTTAAGTGTATCTAATGTGACTGTGTATTTTTTTTACATCATGTATCATGTTCTTCTATTTGAGAAGAATTTTTACTTAGCAACAAAATGTGTTTATGTAGTATAAAGTTTGACAAATCACTGTACTGTATTTTGTACTGGTACACTTTATAACCAAGTTATGGATGTTTTGTAAAAAAAAAAAAAGAGACAGAGAAAAGATAATGTTGGATTACAGTTTGTGATGAAGAATGCAAATATGGGGAGGGTTTCTGCTCCTTAAAGGGAAACTGACAAAACCGCATACAAAATAATATTGTACCCATGATTTTGGTAGATAAGTAATGAAATAATTATGGATCATAGTTAAAATGTAGTTCTTACCTCCAGATTAGGGTTGGTAGAAAAGCTATCCAAACCTTTGAATTTCTTGCACACAGCAAACCTTTTGTATAATTTGTATCTTACTGATTCATATTGTAACATTGATTCAGTAGTTGATTAGCAACTTAGTTGAATTCGGCTTTGAATCATTTTTGCTGCTCAAGTCAGCAGTGAATGTCAACCATGTATTTGTTTGATAGTGAACACAATATCATCCGTTACTTATTCAGTTCTCCTTTAAATTGTTGATGCTGTAGCTATCTGAGATGATGTTTCTAATGTAAAGTTTATTTTATATACACTATCTATACGTGTGTGTGTGTGTGTTTATATATACATACATACTATATATACGCTGCTCAAAAAATATTATGAGGACACTTAAATCACACATCGGGTCTTGATGAACTAAATATATTAAAGATAAAAAAATCTCTACTGTAGATCGTGTTATTTGTTGAGAACAAAATGATGTAACGACGATCAATGGAAACTAAAAACACCAACCGTTTGAGGTCTGGATTCATTCAAGAGAAGAGAAGAATCGATATGGAAGGATAAGGAGAGAACAATTGCTTTTAGCCACCAGCTGCAAAGCCATTCCCTTTTTTGGAGGATGTCTTGCTTTTGCCTCTCCAGTGCACCTGTTGTCACTTTCATTTGCACCAAAACAGGTGACATTGAGTCACAATCACTTATGTTTCCTAACTGGACAGATATCCTTGAAGTTTGATTGACTTGATGTTATAATGTGATCATTTTGTTTCCTTGATTTTTTTGAGCAGTGTTTATGTACAAAATGTAGCAGTCAAAAAACTACTCATAGCATAACTAGAATATAGATATAGGTCATTGCAATCTGGAAATGCATTGTTATACAAAAAACAACTGTTTAATCTAACTTCAGTATCCAAATATGGTACATTCCTATACTGTCACCCTTTTCGTTCTCAGCAAACACATGTTTTAGTTTAGTCTGAACATGAAAGAAAATTGTGACGCATCCTGTACATAGGCTATTGAAATGACTCCATGACAAATGAAAGTGAACCTCAGAAAAAGGCCTTCGTTTACCAAGCAAGTTTGTTTTAAATCTTGCTCTATAGTGTGGTAAAAACAGTAAAACTCCTGTTAGGAAAAGAATACGTTTGCCAGTTGTTTCTAATGACTCACATGAACCGTTTACGTTTCAAGCGACTGTCAACTCAGTTTCTGCATAATGCCACCTGATTTCTGAAAGGAATGTAGAATGTCTTTTACCTCAAAACGAAATCATTTTCTTGAATCCCATTTTCTATTTTATTAATTAGCACCTAGCTTGCTTTAGCTCCTAGTTCACTGTTGGAGCTGTTTTAAGTTAAATTAGCAGCTCCTGTGGTGGAACGGTGAAAAATTAGCTGCCAAAGCAAGTAACCGATAATTCAGTTGAACAGATTATACACTTTCTGTCTTTACAAATTCTGGTTCAATCCAGAAGATTATGGTTCACTTCTAGAAATGTCATACCTAAAGTTGGTTGTTGAGATTATTCCACCATGGATCTTGAGTTGGAGCTGTCCAATTCTATTTCCTGATCCCAAAAGAACAATATAACTGCATTTCTTTGCAATTTACTCCACTCATTCTGAGCTTGTAAATGTACATGCTTGTCACATGACAGATGTGTATACAAGCACAACAGTTAATGTGGTTCTAACTTGTGTTAGTTTGCACATACAATGTCATCGTAACCAACCAAAACACTGAGTTCTAAAAAAAACTTTTAAAAACTGTCATGATGACTTTAGCAGCACCATTTGCCATTTGTGACCAGCTATTTGAAGAGTGACTGTTCTCTGTCAATGTTGACTGTTTCACCCTAGATTGGAGGAAATCCTACGCATTCATGCAGTAAAAAGACTCGAGTGAGCATGAGTGGAACTCACTTTTGAGGAACGTGTCGAGCAGTTTACTTGTCACACAATCACACTGTCCCCTCCAAAGGAAATGTCATTGTGGAATTATCTCAGCTACACACTCAACAAATGCAAAAAAAACTCTGGAATGTAAGAGAGAATTACATTTTCTGTCCCAGAATTTAAATAGATTTCTCGCCAAATTGCTTCTAAAGTAAGTTAAAGTGTGGTCCTCTAACGATGAACACTTTGGCAAGCTTTTCCAATTGGTGAAGGCTCACGTATATGTATTCCCTAGTCCGCTATGTGCATATTACATTATATTTAACCACTGTAAAGCATTTTGAGATGTATGGTATTTATTTGTTTCGTAACTCCTCGTGTGACCCCTTTGTATGATGAAACCAACATTCCTTGTACGAAGTCTTGATCAATTAAAACCGTCTCATCATTTTCACAAGGGTTTACTAAATGTGCACATGCATGATGTTCGAACTATATCATATTGTCCTAGTTATGTAATTGATATTTTGTAATCTGTATTTCTAAAATACTATTTTGAATACCAGTACATGTTTGTGATTTTAGTCTGAAAATGTTTATGGTGCCATTAGCCGTTGCCCATGGCACCATGGATTTGTTGTGTCAGTAATATTTGTTGACAGTGTAACTAACAAAACTAATCAGTGGAAAATGGACACCAAATGACAATTCATTTTGTTCTATGCTTATGTCCTCTCTTCAAATGGACCAACATTTCCGTCTTCCTGTCCACATCTTAGGGACGTTGCCAAACTGACCAGTTCATTTTATATGTAGGTTGAGGCCACATTGATCCATGGAGCACAAAACCCAATTGGGTAAAACAAGTCATTTTTGGTCTGCGCGATAAAACGGGTCAAATTATGACCTCCGTAATCTGGAGTTGGATGATAGCCTAACAACGTTTTTTAAACTGTGACAATGTTACCGAATAGTGATGCATGATAACTACTGTTCATCATCTCAACTCAAACCAACGTGTGTTTTTGGCCCTAAAGTATGAGTCAAACTTTGAACCCATTGACAGACCTGTTATTTTGTTCTGTTAGCATACTAACATGTAACCACAGACTAATTTGTCATTTTTTGTTCTTAATGGCTTAGTGTGGCCACATCATATTAGCGTTACATTTCTTGTCACAGCTGTGTCCTAACATTAAGTTCTATACATTTAGTACATGGAAGGCAAAGGACAGATCAACATTTATTATTATTCAACATGTATTCTTAGTACAAAAAGTATTTTAAAGTCTTGAGTGTAATTGAACATGTCTAATGCATTGGAAAAATGTAGTGTATAGTATATTTTCTAAAGGGTCCCCTCACAAAGTTACAAACATTTACTGGTAACACCCTGATTATTCAAATCACTTTCACATTTCTATATTAGACGGAGTAATACTGGACATAGTGGGAAAAGAAGCCCCTAATGATCTGGAAATTATTAAAGAGGCTGTGTCAAAATGCAGAACATCCTGTCAATGTTATCAGTTGGTCAGTCTCCATTTTCCAACAAGCGTACATCTGAAAACAGGCTACAGTAAATATTAGTAATTTTGTACTTGTATTTGTCCAGTTACACTTATACTTTATGGCATCAGCTGTTATTGATGGAATCCCTGATGCTATCATGGTAAAGTGCCTTGCTGAAGGGCAGCTGGACCTGTTGGGCTTGGTATGAGTCAAAGTCCTCAGGGATTGTATCTAAAGAGAGAAATTATGACAAGTCAAAATGGAATCAGTGCAAGGAAATTAAGATGGCCAAGTACATTCAGATGTCGTCAATCCTAATCATCTGTTTTCCAGGACCAGACAGATTTTTGACATTGTTGACTAAAATCTAAAGATGTTCAGTATTTAAATACACACAAAACACACAAGACTTTGTATCAACATTTGTGATCCAAAATGTGTCACAAATTGTCTCTAAAGCTTAAAACTGATTGCATGTCTACTAAGAGTAAATTGTAATGTATTTAAATACAGTATCACTGCATAGGTAACAATTCATAGGTGGACTGCAAAAATCTTAGTCTCCTGTAAGCCAATCAAAACCCATTTCGGTAGTAATGTTCATTCGTAAAATATATTTATATAATAATATATATATATATATATATTGTATGTGTAGTTCTTCTCTGTAGCCCGAGACCAGTATCATCAAGTTCCCAGTAATTTAATTGTTGTGTGTGATCATCTCAGGATGACGCAAGGCAATAATTCCTGAATGAAATCCCTAAGGTCCTCCTCGGCCTGTACATCCTGCTTGATGGATATTCTGTAAGGGTATGAGAAGGGTAACGGGAGGGGGGGGGAGTTACCATTGCAGCGATATCGCAGGTTGGCCCAAATAATGTTTTCCTGGGAGAAGCAGAAGACGCCCAGTCGGCCTCCTCTCATGGTGGTGTCGATGATGATGCCGGTGTCAGCCACTATCTGAGGACCCTCGTAGAAGCGCACCCTGAACGAGACAAGCGCAGAGACAGGAAACAATAGGAAACACCGCAAATCTTTTGCCCAACTGTCTTTTGTTTGTTTATGCCCTTTCAGATCAGATCTTTTTCGTAGTTGTTAAGCAGAGATTAGAATTGATGCATCTGTGTAATTTCTGTCAAAATAAGACACGCTAACTTGCTTAAAGAACATCAAGGCGTGTCCGTTCCTGTCCAAATACCTGATATAGCCATCGTGGGGTCTGTGTTGTAAGAACCAGCGGTAGGAGGTCTTGTCCTTCCAGCCAACGTTCCGGGCGTCTTTCCAAAGCAGTTTCACCTGGTCACCGGTGTCACCAGTGTGCCACAAAGAGTTGCGTAGATGCTCTCCTGGTCCAGTCTTGGACTTCACAGCCTAGTTAACGTCCCAATAGTATAGTAAAGAGAGACTGAGTAAACTACGTAAAAATTGCCAGACATTTTACAGAACCGTGGATCATTTCCAAATAACCTGGGCAGGTGTTTCAATAATTTAACTCAAGGAGAAGAAATTCTCTGCTGTGTGGGCTTTCACTTCAGGAGCAGACCTGATTATGGTATTGTATGCTGGCCCTGAGCATGACCTTAAAATTAGCTGTGTCTAGTTGACAACATCCGAACAGTGACTATTGCTGCGTTACCAGGTAACTGTTTCTGTACCTTCAGTTGGATCCCTGGTTCTGCCACAGCGCGGAACGGGTTGGCCTGCCAGTAGATCTGCTCCACCTGTTTCCACATCACTACGTAGAAGGAGGAGGAGTCCTGGTACCCGAAGATGAAGCCTGCGTAGTCGTCGTCCGTTATTGTATTCACATGGAACGTCCCTTCGAAGTCAACGCCGTTGAAAGCGGTGTAGCCTGGAGGGAGAAGCCGCGAGGTTGGGTTAGGGCCCACTGGGCGGTGGTCATACTCTGTGTATGCAAGGAACACGAGAGACGGCACGACGTGCTCTTACCGACAGCCAGTCCGGGGTCACTGTTCATAGTTTGGACAATCTCCCGTCCCTGTGGGAAGAGAACAAGAGAAACCGCTGGAAAGTGAAACCGCTAACGCGCCCCCTGACGTGGACACCACTGTACTGGATTGACGTTTGTTTCTGCGTCACCGCACCTGATTTAACACCACCCAGTTAGGGTCTATCTGCGCGTCTCCCTCTGGGTCCAGAACCACTGTCTGGTAGGCCCTGAAGTCCGTTAGAGTGACCTCCGCGTTCTCCGGACACACATCGATGCTGTCGATGATGGTGTCATTGTCAAAATCGTTCTCGCACACGTTCCCGACGCCGTCGCCTGCAGGAGGTAGTTCAACGCACTGAGAGGCTTCCAGGAGACCCGGGCTAATGGCGCGGGCGGCACAACATGGCAGCGACGGGGCAACTGAAATGGGCAACCGGACTCACTGTCGAAGTCCTCCTGCAGGGGGTTGGGGATGAGGCGGCAGTTGTCTGGTCCCGGGGGGAGAAGGTCGGGAATGCCGTCGTCGTCGTCATCGTCGTCACACTCGTCTCCCAGGCCGTCCTTGTCCGTGTCCAGCTGGGCGCTGTTGATGACCGCGGGGCAGTTGTCCTGAGAGTCCTGGTGACCATCACCGTCACTGAGGACAGCAGGGGACCATGGAAGCAGACAGAGACAGAGGTGTGGCTAGGGCTTGTCGTTTTACTGTCACCCGAGCTGTTGTGCTGTACACACGTTTATTGTGCCGACTGACAGCTATCTACATGGATCACACCTGTCCTAATGGGTGTCACACCTGTCCTTATTGGTGTCACACCTGTCCTTATTGGTGTCACACCTGTCCTTATTGGTGTCACACCTGTCCTAATGGGTGTCACACCTGTCCTTATTGGTGTCACACCTGTCCTTATTGGTGTCACACCTGTCCTTATTGGTGTCACACCTGTCCTAATGGGTGTCACACCTGTCCTTATTGGTGACATACCTGTCCTTATTGGTGTCACAAGGGTCTCCGATCAAGTCATTGTCCATATCCAACTGTGGAGTCACATAAATACACGATCAGCAATATTAATATGAACAGTTGCTCTGATAAAGGACAACTTGTTAAAAAAGTTAATGTCGGATGGTTCTTTACCCTGAAAAAAGTATATGGGCCAGGGTCAACTAATCTACTGTTCTGTTTCCTTCAAAAAACGATTGCAGACATCAGCTAATTTTAGCCACTGAACATGATTGGAAGTAATAACTGATCATGTCCTACAAAAACACTAAGGTGACTTGACCATTCAAAAACAATAATGCTCATAAACTCCCAGTATTTCCATAAATTTTCAGCTAGCACGGCTAAAGTTAGCCAATGTTTGTAGTTGCTGTTTCAAGAAAACTAAATTGTGGATTATTGCTTCTCTTGGCCGAGAAGTAGTAGCCTATTTGTAAAAACGTAAAATTGATCTTTAGGTACAATATACTCTAACAACTCTGCAAAGCCTACAGCACATAAAAGGTCAACCGTGGAATTCAGAAACCAGACCTGGTCAGGGTTGCGGACGTAAGGACAACTGTCACAAGCATCTCCAACTTTGTCCCCATCTCGATCCTTCTGGTCCACGTTGGGAACACGTTTGCAGTTGTCTAAGTTGTTGGGGATACCTGTTGCCGGTAAAATTGGACGTGTCACATGTCGACTGACACTTATGACAGGGATGTCAAAATTAAGCTTGTCGTGGTCTAATGCCACACGTGCCGACGTACCGTCTCCATCTATGTCCTCGTCACATTCATCACCCAGCCTATCGACATCAGTGTCTTTCTGGTCGTTGTTCTTGATCATACGGCAGTTGTCGCAGGCGTCTCCAAAGTCGTCTTCGTCCACATTTCTTTGATCTACATTTGGCACCAGCACACAGTTGTCCTACAGAACATGTGTCAGATTCTATCGGAGCCTAACGACTAACAGACAACTAATCCTGGTCATAAAATTTCACATGTAGTCATTTAGCAGACGCTCTTATCCAGAGCGACTTACAATCAATGCATTCCTGTTAAGGTTTCTTGGAAAACCAACATCTGACGATTATAATAAGCACGCTTTCCTACATGGACGCTATTAGTTTTGTTTCTTGTCGTAAACATGTCAACAAAACATCAGCGGCTAGAGGGAGGAACAAATAAGCTGTGTAGGAACCAATAACCTGTGTGTTCAGGATTCCATCTCCATCTGCATCCTCATCACAGGCATCTCCTATGCCGTCCTTGTCGGCGTCTTCTTGGCCAGAGTTGGGCACCGTTAGACAGTTATCCTAAACAAAGCAGATTACAGAGTGGCTTTCGGTTCACATTTTATTTACCTTACTCTTGAGAATAATATATTCTGACTTTTAACGTTTCTGCATTGACATACTCTAACGGCGTACCTTGTCACAGTTCCTCTCGGCGCATTCCAGTTTCTCGTCGGGAAAGCCGTCAATGTCAATATCAGAGGCGCAGAAGTAACCATTGCCAGCCCACCCCACTGCGCACTGTGAATCAGGGCGAACTCAACGTTATGGACGGTTTGGCGTCTGGCAAGTCAACTAACATCTCATTTCAACGGTGCAACGACTCGATCTCCAACAACCGTGTGGTAACTTAGTAAGAGTAAGATCTCTGAAGCTACCAAGTTTTTACTAAGTTATAGACAACATTGTGCTGAAGCTGTATTTGCGGAATTTGTATGGCCTTACTTGGCAATCTATTTTACCATCTCGTTGAACGATGCAGTCCGCGCTGGCATGGCAAGGGTTGGGCAGGCCGTTACCACACGCTCTCTCAGGCTTACAGCCCTTACGCTGATCCCCGACATAACCTGCCTTACAGGGCCCACACCTGAACGAGCCCTGACGAAAGCATACGCAACACTTAGTTCCCCCTTCGAGATATCAAAAGGGCGAAAGACCTCAGGATCTTCTAATGGGTTGTTTAAAATGTATACGTGACTGGGATACTTTTTTTTCTCCTTCCTAATTCTACTTACAGGTGTGTTAATGCAATTGGAGTTTTCGACACAACCTCCGTTCTTGGTTTCTTGACACTCGTTGATGTCCTTGCAGACCTGGGCACGAGTAGCATTTTTAAAGAACGTGTTTTACTTTTTCTCGTGAGCTCCTTCACTTGATCCAAAATGGCTACCTGTTTGTTCTTGGTGGCGTAGGAGAGCCCCACTCCCTGTGCCTGAGGGCCGGTGTAGCCGGCGGGACAGGGTCCACAGCGATACCCTGGGGAGGTGTTGATGCAGCGGACGCCCATTTGGCAGGGCATCGCCAAGCACTACAGCAACAAAGAGGGGACGGGGGACGGGGGGGTCCAACATGTGACACACGATCTGACTCCTTAAAAGGGATGTATTTGTCTTTTCATTTTGAATCGAAGTTTTCCGGCACTGGACCGAGACCAACGGTTAAACTCAAACCAACTACTCATTTCGCGGGGTCGTCTTGTATGAACGTCCTACCTCGTCCACGTCCGTGCAGTGGGTCCCGTCGCCAACCATGCCATCGGGGCAGGGGCCACACTCGATGCCCCCGGCGGCCCTAGTGCACTGAACCCCTGGATGGCAGGGATTTGGGTCGCAGGAGGGGGAAAGGGGAGCTCGCATCCCTGTGCAGAGTGGGTGATACGTCAGCACAACAGCCGGACACGTCAGCACACGTCAGCACAACAGCCGGACTAATGGAACGTGGCGGAATGTTCCGGACTGGACTACTCTCGTGGGCAATGTCTCCTACTGCTGGTTGGGAAACGTGTCAGTTTCACAGGTCTGTTATCCATTTCAGATGCATTTGTTGACATATGTACTGTACTATAATAACAACAGCATATATAACATTACATGACAGTATAATGGTAGGGTTAATTTACTGTGCAAATGAGATCGGCTTACACCAGTCATATATTGATGTCTAATGTTCAGTATTTATAAAATATACTACTATATTATAATATTACATGTGTATGTTCATATACTTAATGTATAACAATATTTATTGTTCTGAGCCTGGAATACTGTGTCTGTTTCCACTAGCTGGGCTGGGCCACTCACCACAGGCTTCACACTCCATCACTGTGTTCTTGAGAAACTCAATCTCTTGGATCTGCATTTAAATAGGCAGAAGACACTATTAGTGGACCATATGTTGTACGAGACCAGCTGATGTCCTGTCGTCACACAGGGAGGTGACTTTCAGGTCCTATTCGAGACTTCACCTGTTGCTTCAGGAGTTCTTTGATCTCAGCCAGTGCCTGATTCGTTCCCTTAATCTGATTGATGATTTCGCCATCTGCGTTTGAAAGTAAAGCATTCAATAAAATTGCACCTGTGATGGATGAGCACACGCACGGTTTGGATATTAACCATGTACAGATAATGTTCAATTCATCTTTCTCTCGTTGGTTTTAACCAAAGTGAAAATAACAAAATACTGTGAATGGGTATGTGTGCCCAAACATTTGACTGGTCCTGAATATTCAAAAAAATTTAGGATTCCTAGATTAAGCAAAATGTATATCACCCCCCATCAATTATTTTGAATGACTTATTTCTCCAGACTCAGTTCAAAGTGAAAGATGTCAAACGGAACCTGGAAGGGGACAGCACTGATCCTGGTATGTCACTCCGGGTTTTAATTCATAGACACTTCTGGAAGTTACGTTTATGGGCCCTGCGGACTGGGCCTCACCCGGGAAAGGTTGTTCTAGCTGGGTAGGTGTATGTTTTGGACAGCCGTGGATGTGGGGCCTGGTTGTGCTGCTTCTATGTGAACCTACTAGACTATTATTTGACCCTGGCCAACTCCCCAGGGGGCTGTAGTATGTAGTCAGAGTTGCCTGGGCGTGTGGAGGACAGGAGAGGAGGAAGTGTGCTCCTCCCATTAGGAGCTGCCATGACTTCTGAATGAAGTCATGCCTCAGGGATTCACTGCCTGAGGGATTTACAGTAACAACGACACTGCCTGAGGGATTTACAGTAAAAACGACACTGCCTGAGGGATTTACAGTAACAACGACACTGCCTGAGGGATTTACAGTAACAACGACACTGCCTAAGGGATTTACAGTAACAACGACACTGCCTGATGGATTTACAGTAACAACGACACTGCCAGGGGAATTTACTCTCATGGCCTGACTGATAAGTTGCTCAATAGCAGTTAGCACATTTGAAAGTGAATTAGCGCTTTGGCTATGGAGATTCTGCAAATAAGAATAGTTTTAACTTTATTTTGCAATGATTAACGAATAATTTTTTTTAGACAAATATGTTAATTTACAAGCCATTTGACAAATTTCACACACAATATTTAGCCTCTGAAGAAAATAAAAGTTTTAAATATTTATGAAACCACAATTTGTGAAGCATTTCTATGGAGCTGTTTATGATTTATATCATAAAGTGTTGCCAGACCTATTTAAAATCTCTCCTACGTATCTGACATGCAAGTATATGTGACATTTCTTTCCAGTAAAGATACTAAAGAGATAAATCCCATACCCCTTTGACCAGCTACAAGTTGACGGCTCACACTGAGAAAAATCCCCAACACCACGATCCGCAGCATGTTCTCGATCGCACTTTGACGTCCCAGTGGCATCGGACAGGTGTGGAAGGTCTGTAAGGTCTGAAACCCTCGTGTAAAAACCTGTGCAGTTAGACCAGGTCCTTCATCTGAGAGATTCCTTCTGCTGCAGAACCCTGGGTCATGTAGTGGGGTTTAGAAAGTCAGAGGGAGAGAGTGGGCTGTCTCCTCTCCTCCACGCCCTTTTATTCATCCCTCCTAGTGACATCACCCCGTCCTCCTAAACACATCACGTTGATATATCCATGTACAACAGAAGGCCAACACTAGCCCATAAACATGCTGCTTTCTTAACATTGGTTAAAGTCAATGATTTAAAAAACATGATCTGTATAAAATATAAGATGGTTTTGAAGGAAAAGTCATATAACCAGATTTAGAGCCAACTGGCCTCTGATACAACCAGGTCAAGAAGCCTCAACAAGAACAGTTTCTAACCATCGGCAGCTGGCCTCATCAACAAGACCAGGTGACCCCCACTGACACCCCCCACCCCCTAACTTACATGTTACAATAATGCACTTCTTTGGACTTGTTACAACTCTTGGCTCCTAGTAGTCCTGTGTGTTTTAGCCAGTAAAGGAAAAAAAGCGTAATGAACTGGAACTAATAACTAACAATATTTGTTTTGTCGGCTCCCCTCAACGTCCCAATTTGGGTAAAAAACTAGAAAGGTGACCGGATCCGCCGTAGGTTTAGCTTGAGCCCTGATTCACCCTAGATTTCTAAGTGAACCCAAGTTGCTTGTGCCACTGATTGTTTGGGTTTCCCAGTGATGGAACCAGCAGATGTTGGTCACATTCCAGCGCAGGCTCCCCTGATGCTTTGTGGTGGACGCGCACCTCAACTGGCTTCCATGACTCTCAACGCGTAGTTCCTAATGTTCTCTACACTCAAAAGGAGAGAAGACTCCCCTTGGTCCCTCGCTGGAGAAACAAATCTAGTCCAGAACTTTGTCTCGGCTGCTGGTCTGGGGGATTTGATGGATAGGTCATAATGTAAACATGATTAAGAGACATTTGGCCGTCCGTTTGATGCTCTCCGCCAACAGCTGACTGTCGGAGACAGGGGGGTAAACAAACCCAGAGCCTGGGAGACACCTCTTTCCAAAGACAATGTTTCTTTATGCTTCTCGCACACATACTTGAAGGCTAGATGGAAGCGATGCGTGATTTGTTCCCCCACAAATCTCCTTTGACGTGAGGTCCGACTGGAAACATTTGAATGTGTTCTCTAGTTCACTGTTTAAACTATGAGCCAGACTGACCAAACTGAGAGTACAAGGAACGTTTTCGCTGTGTCGTAATTCCTTGTGCTGAGGTGGTTTCAATTGAAAAAACAGCATTCTTCTATATTTGGGATCTGACTTATGGGCACACAAAATACATGGAATGCTGATCCTTTCGTGATCTTTTCTACTGCTGTGAGGACTTCACTGCCAAGGGTCAGAGGTTATGCTCAGCTTGGGGCCTTGTGTAATTAGTGATGGTTCATTGGCTATGCTTATGGTGACGCTACAAAGGACAGAGCAAACAGACCCAGTGATAGTTTCTGGCCACAGCTCTGAGTTCATTATGACAACCCATAAATATATTGTTGCAATAAAACCAACTTTTAAAGTAGTGTCAGTGGTACGAATTTCTTCATCTATATCAAGACATGCAACCTTAAGGTCTCACCATTACATTCTCTTCATGAAATCACTATGACCCTGTGTTTTGAAAACAATATGAGTAATCGTTTGAGGTTTTGATGAAACTTATTTTTTGGTCCAGGCTACATTATACCAATATCATACTAAACAAATTAAACAAATTGTCGGCTACGTCACAATTTTGACTTGTCTTTATTGATAAAGGACAATAATGTAAAAAGCAGACATGTCTTCTTCACATTATATTGCTTACTTGTGTTGCATTGTCAGATTGATTCTGTTGTCTGATCCTCTGACCTAGAGACAGATTGTGCTTTTGATTCAGTTAGCTAGGAAAATTGTTCAAACCAGCTTTAAACCAAAACCCTATCTTACAGCAAAAAAACACTGGTAACAGAGGCCATCCTATAACAATCAAGCAATTTGTGGTACACTGTTCACCACATGTTGTAGCACACAGTTGCAGAGTAATTCACAGATGAAAAATAAATATGTTAATAAATAGGTACACATGTACTGGCTGGGATGATGTTATCAGTGTTACACTTTGGTGAGATATTTACAGGATCCCAATACTGTATGATATGTCAAAGAAAGCACCATTTGCTTCAACAGAAAGGACCTCGTTTGGTAAACATCAAACTGCCCCTTTACCTAGCAAGGAATGGGAGACTCCGTCATGTCTAAACTGAGGGCCGTACCGTGAGGAGGGATCTGGGGGGGGGGGACTTTCCCCGCTTCGCTGGTGTGGCGCTTTGCCTTCTACTCTGCTTTCTTGGACTTCCTCTTGCGGGTGCCTTCGCCCAGGTCCTCCTTGGTCTTGACTGGCGAGACGGGGGCGATGGGGGCTGGCACAGGGGACGAGCGGTGGTCCTCCTCAGCCCCTCTGAGGGCGGAGCCAAAGAGCAAGTGGCACGCCCAAGACTCGACGAGGATGAAGGGAGAGCCGTGCGAGTGGCGGGCAGTCAATATCACCTAAGAAAAATACAGACCACACAGAAATGAAAAATACAGACCACACAGAAATGAAAAATACAGACCACACAGAAATGAAAAATACAGACCACACAGAAATGAAAAATACAGACCACACAGAAATGAAAAATACAGACCACACAGAAAGGCAGATTCATGGCATCTATGTGGGCTGAAACAATTAATACACGCCTCCTAGATTGGCTTGGCAGATAACTACAAACAGACAATCTTTATTCAAACTCAATAAGTGCATATGATGTCATGAAACTTAACAAAAATGATTGGATTGGACTTTGACATACTACCTGTATGGACTTCCTTCCTGCACATTGCACTTTTCCACTTATTAAGTAAATGTTTGCACATTTTATATTTACTGTCATTTCTATTTTTTTTTACCTCATACTACTTACTGTGTTTTTCTGTCAGGCACCAGAGCACCAAAGAGAAATCCTTGTGTGTGTAAATGTACTTGGCAATAAAGCTGATTCTGATTCTGAATTACATTTATGAACTTTGGAACAAACTCAAACACCCGGATGGTAAATCCATAGAGATTATCTGCTTGCTGTATAACTACCCAGCTAGCCAACTTTGTGTTCCCAGTGCCTTTACCAGACAGGTGAAGTGATATGGTAACATTTAACCCCAATGACCTGGTCTGCATTATTTCCTTCTAGTAGTTAACCAAGTGTTTGTTGAGTTGAAAACCTTGCCCCAAACCCTGCAAAAAAAGTATGGCACACTCTCAAATCTAGGTTCTTCAGAACATACCTTGGAAGTCGCCATGAACAGAGTGAAAAGACAGATGAGGGTGCTTTTCGACACAGGAAGCAAGTGTGCCTCCTGAAGTGTAAACAAAATGGCTCCGTACAGGCTGGCTTTGGTTGGGCTGGAGAGGGGAACACACATGACACGTAATAAAAAAATATGACACAACAAAAACATACGGAATTATCAATTATTTACCAGCTACGTGAAGAAATTCCACCGCAGAATGCTGTATCCGAAAGATGTACTGGGCTACAAACCTAGAGCTCGGATACCCCGGAGGCTTAGGTCAATAGCAACTAGACATCTTGAAAAAAGGTCTCTTAAAGCTCGAGGAAGCAGCAGCAAACGGGGGCCCCAGACATGAGCCACAGGGGCCACGACGAAGACCAACTCACAATGACATGTTGAGGATTTCATTGGACTCGGGTCTCCACACGCCGCGCAGCAGTTGCTCGAAATTGGATATGAGGGCCACCCCTGACCCTGGAAGGATATAAATAACAAGTAGAGACAATTAGGAAAACGGACTCTAGAAAACGGACTCCTTCCCTCCCCTCTCTAGAATGTACAGAAGCCAGGATGCAGCTGTAGCAGCGAGGGGACGCGGGTGGCGGGGGGAGGGCCGACCTTTGACGTAGCCCACGATGACCATGATGATCCAGCCGTGGTGATAGGCGTGGTGGGCGTGGTGCACGCCCGCAGCGATTTTACGGGTGCGGACGACCTCCTTCAGGGCGACCAGCACTAGCTTGACGGGCATGAAAGCCACGCATTTGTAGAACAGGTTGAGCGGGCAGAAAAAGACGAGGTACCTGTGGTCACGGGAAGGAAAAGATAGAGGGCGTTTTAAGGGGGTTCCTTTATGAAAGCATGTCAAGATTACAGAGTTGATTTGAAGAACTGTAGGCATGAAATGAAAAAAAAGGTTGCATTCTTCAACAGAAAACAAACTAGTCGTGTACACTAGAACGATGAGCATTCGAAAAGGTCTTACCAAACAGCAGAAGCTAAGAGGATGTGGCTGTTGTATTGAAAATAGTCCACAGGGCAACTTCCAAGAAAAACGTCTGCTAAAATGTAGCTCCCAAAGCAATAGAGCATGGCAGACATCCATGATGCCACCGGGCTTCTGCGAGCAACCTCCGCTGATCCTGCAGAACAAACGAGGACTTGGATGTCTTGTCTACATGATCTCCGTGGAAAAGGTCTACACAAAAGCTACCCGGTTAAGTTTCAGTTCACTAGCCACTGTGCCACAGCTTTGTGAAGACTGATCATATGTAGGGCTAAATCCAAAACATCGTAGACCAGAAATTGCAAGATCAGATGACTTTTGCGGCCGTATGTTAAAGAAAGGTTTAATTTTACCGATTAGAAACAAAAACTGAGTGGGAATAAAGATCTGATTTAAAAGAAATAAATAATGGAGATCCTTGTGTGTTGTTCCTAGTGGTGTGTCTGAATTTATGACCAGCACAATTCATTACAAAACTTTAGCAAGCATTGGAGTTGGTTTAAAACATAGTAATGTGACTTAATGAACCACAAGATGATCATCAAACCTCAGCACTGTTTACATGTGTGACGTTCATCGATAATCTGTTATCCATTATATGCTTTTACATGTTAAATATATTGAATATTTGTGATGTAACAAATATGAGAAATATAAGAGCTGTAATACCTCGTTAATCCTATTGAGTGGGTCTGTGTCTGTATTTCCTATTAAGTTTTGGATGTTTTTGTCTCAACTCTTGTCTGCAGGTCATGCGTATATCAGCAGGTAACTATTACCGTAATTATCCATTTAGCTAACTTGGAGTGAGTTACTCAAGGACAAAGTAGGAGAACACACACCACAGTGGAGGGTCTCTGATTCTTTTACTCATTCACTGTTCCCATAACAACTTGTCAGTTTTACTGGTCATGAGGAGATAAAAGTGAAGTCAATACAGGTCTCTCCTTTAAAAGACACCACTGGCCTCAATGGGGTTTTGTCCTGACTAAATAAAGAAAAGATAAAATGACCTACAACCAAACAAGCCACAAAGTAATTTTAAAAAGCCATACTGAAACGCTTATAACATTGTGGATCGATGTATTGTTGTGGAGTAAATGTGTACTTGCGAATCACCCTACATGGGGCCAGAACAGCCAGATCTAAAAGACAGGTGTGGTTCTCATGGAGGAGTAAATAGCCTTCTGTTTGACTAGAAACTGACCCCCAGAAATGTGGCCTAAAAATACACGTTGTTCTATTGCTTTCTCTGTCTCAAGGCAACTGGCAGACCTGCCATAAACTCCACCCCACTGACCATTGACAATGCCAGCCCCCAGACTCATTCATGGGTTTCAACAAACAGCTAGAATCAAGGAACCACTGGAAACAGGTGCCTTAGATGTGAGTTCAAATGGGTCAATGAGCTCTACTTCTGACCATTGGAGAGAGAAAACCGTCCACCTGTTTCTCACTAACTCACAATTTACATGTTTCCAAAAAGGGAAGGTTTTAAGTCGATGTTTTCATACCAGGTTTTTGTATCTGTCACTGTCATATACATTTAGCCCACTGTCAGTATAAAAAAGGGATTTCAAAGTCCTTTCACTATTGACAAATGCTTTCTTTTCTTTACTGTCCTTTTATGTATGTGAACATGGGATGTTAGTGGAGGTGGAATACTGCTGCGATTTTTATAAAAGTGCATAATCACTTTAAAGTCTTGCAAACACCATTGAAAAAAGAGTCCGTGAACAAACCTACTCAACAGCATAGGACCGGTCCGGCCGTGTGAAGTCCACACACGTCTATTTAAGGACATTCTATTTATTGCATAGGGGCGAAAGCGTTGGTATGCAACCAGTCTCTATCAAATATCAGAAGATTCTCGTTTGAATGGTTAAACTTTGTGAAATGTCAGGTATTAAAGCAAACGGGGCTAATCCAACTCTAGTGGTTTCTTAATTCTTCAATCAGAGTTGGGCAAGCTGCTGCCCAAAATGTTATTCACAGGACAAATACAAATTCCATTTAAGTTACAAAAAGTGTCTGAGTTAACAAGTTATAACCGATACGTTTCCTCCTTATTGTGGCATGTATCAATTGCTGTTATAGTTTTCACAGATTTGCAACCCAAGGGCCAAGGTTATGTAAACTCAATATATTTAAACGTTGACCTGCTTATTCCATAATACCACCTACAGTACTACCCTAAATGCATTCGATTGTTTTATTTCAATCTATATATTTGATTAATTTACGGGGTTAAAAATTACACTTACCAGGTTCATACTTGAGGTAGAGTATTGACACGATGTAATAAGCAAGATCAAAAACAGGAAACATTCCCATTTTTGAGAAAGTTTGGGCAAGATTGCCCAAATTGAGGACTCCCAATACGTCCATGATTTTAAGATGTTTAACGATACCGCATGTATTTTCTGATCACTGATGTCCCGCGACTCGCCACGAAGCCCCCGTCTTGCACGAGTAAAAACTGACACTCAAGTCAGCCTATTAATATACCTCATCTGCACAGCCTTATAATTTGTTCTCTGTCGAGCGTTTTATCTATGCCAACTGCTCTTATTTGTCAGCTGCGTGGACATACGTAACACGCAGCAGAAAATGACAGATACGCTTTTGTTTTCGTTTGCCTAATTTGTATTAGACAAGTAACGATATCGATTGTTTTATCAAATTTGTAAAGGATAGCTGGCCAAATAGAAATATTGACGACTTATCATCGAACACCGCAAATAACGTAGTGCTGGTTACACTGACAGACAATAAGATACGCATGACTGGTAACGGTCGATTTAACGTTTTAATGTGGGCCTTCATCGTCGGATGGGTAGCCTAAGGACACCAAAATATGGAAATGCTATTAGAAAAAAAGGATAGATTATTATTGAAAAGGGTGATTTTTATTTTATACATAGATTAAGAATTCCTCTGACTGGCTCAAGATGACTACTAGGAATGCATTCGGAGTAAAGCGTTTTAAACAGAATATATTTAAAGATGTATTATTTATTCCATTAATGGATACGCGATCGTTTGGTGTTTAATGAACATTGTAAATACTATTTCGCTGAACTTAATACATTTAGTTAAAAATCCTCGAAAGCCTCCTCAAACTGTATGACTGCATCCGTGTGTGTGTGTCTGGGGGTATCCTACAATAAACAAGCCCGTTCCATGCAATTGGTTGATAGGCTGCGCTATGCAGATATTTCTGCTACGCAACGTACGGCGTCGTATGATAAGTGACAAGTGTCAAACATGTTTTAACGTATGAAACAAAAATAAAAACAGAAAATGCAGTAACTTCAAAGATTTTACCGGTTTGCAGTTCATTTGGAAATTATAGAACTGAAGAAGATGTAATACATATATATTAAGAACTTGATAGTTTCACGAAATGTTAATTTAACTAAATACAATATTCAGTCAAGTCAATTTTAAGTATAAAATGCAAGTTCAATTTAATATTTAAAGTATTGTCAGAAAGTTTTCAACAATTCCGACATTGCAGTCAAAAGCAAGTGCAACCCAGGTTTTCCCTTCGTCTTTTGATGACGTTTGCGGAAGAATACCGTTGATGTGGACAAAATGATCGGGGATCTCTTGATGTTCGGGTAATGTCCACGTAAACAACAATTGCTTTATACATTTTTTTTTTATATCTACAAAGCAATAATGGTATTTTGAATCAACTTGCTTAAGTGTGTAGTGTAATTGTTGTTTTTATTAAGATACATTTTAGGGTTAGCTACAATCCTGCTAACGTTACGCCCCTGTCCACGTTAGAAATAACTAGGCTGTTTACTTTTTAGTTTTTAAGGATCTTAATTTAAATTATACAATAGAGAAAGCAGAGTAGACAGACGGGTGAGGAATAAGACAGTTGGACGAGCCGTGGCTCAAAACCCATGGCCAGGGCTTAAATTGTCCTGTGTCGACAGGCTTCTACTTTATCAGCTCGTGTTAGTATAGCTCCGCGGCCCAGTTTAGACATTCGTACCCCACCTGTCTTTGTTTCCCTATACTCGATTTATTTAGTGACATATTTTCGGTTGAACGCCTTGTCATATGTATATTTCTGTGATTATATTCATTTTCAGGACCTTACTCTTGAATGCTTGTGCAGTGTTAAACTTCAAACTGTGAGTGTAATTAATGTTTTTCTTATCTTGTTAGATGGTCCTGCTAAAACTCCTAAAAGACAATATTGAGTAATATAGTAACCTCCACTGTAAAACCCAGTGTGTCCTATTTATTGTTTATGCTCACCACTCATTGTTAAAAATTGACTGCTATCTTTGTGTACATTGTTACACTAAGTACAATGGTTGGGCTCATTTTCTTTGTGATTTAAGGTGATCCTTGATCAAGGTGATCTGCTGGACCACTTTCTGTTTTGCTAGTTCTTTAATACAAAACAAAAACGCTGTCCTCAATTGCAGGAAGAGAAAGGAGTCGCAAGGAGGATTTGGAGATGAACCTCGCGGACCGACTACTGGTGTGTGATTTTGATATGTGGTGGTAGGAACATACTGGGGCATTCAGGTCTTCCTTGACATTTTATGGTCAGATGAAATCATAATGCGATAAGTCTCCATCCTGAGTTTTTACTTGTTAGTATCAACATTGGCAGTGTCCTAAACATTGAAATAGGCCTCTTACAAGTTGCACTCTATTTTGGCAATAGTTTACCTTTTTTTTTTTTTTTTAAATGTCAAGCCCTGTTATGTTTCTTGGGCGGTCGATGGACTGCAATCTTCACAATTCGTGCCACACATACCTTTTAATTCCGTAGTCACTTCACTGTAGCTTTCTTCATCATCATCAGGGTGGTCTGTAGACAATAGTTTAAAGGTGCGTGCCGCCACCTACAGTACAATTGGCAAATCACATCTCCACTGCTGGCATCAAATACAGTATCTGAACTATTCGTTCAGAATTGTTTTTACCGTGGGGTTTGAGACCAATTATATTTCTGCTTTGTGTTTTATTTTGTAATTAATTTCATAAGAATAATTTAAGAAATCCCCTCAAACGTGAGGGATATGGTGTGAAAAAAATATAGAAATTAAATGACTCATAAGGTTTTTCCCATTTTGAAACAACAAAATATGCAAGACTGCAGTGCTTGTAGACTTTCTATAGGCACAGTAGAGCATCATCTTACGGTCTATGCAGAAAAATCTATTTAGCAAAGGAGAAACATTAAAAGTTATCTTGAATAAGCAGTAGCTGTGGCAGAAGTGGCCATGAACACAATATATTTCAATCAATCTGATACTGCCATGGTGTGTTTTGTTTTTAGGTGACAACATCAGGGAGTTTCTCCTGAGTCTACGATACTTCCGGATCTTCATAGCCTTATGGAACGTCTTCATGATGTTTTGCATGATTCTGTAAGTCTCTGCCATTGTGCATGGGCTAGGACAAACTTTGGAAAAACGCACTGATGTGCTTAATATGCGCCTCAGAAATCACATCATATTGACCCCACCGCATATGTCTTTTCTCTTGGCCTATCCGGATTTTTACAACTAATAATTATTTTTGATATACAGAAATGACGTGGGCTTCAAGATGTTCAGGTCTATAGATTGTGTGAATGAAGGGAGAATTGTGTAGGGAGATTCAGCGACAGATAGCCTCAACCAAGAGGGGAATGCAGGGAAGGGAACATGCAGCAGTTAAGAACGTGGAGAGAGAGAAACATTCAAGCACAGTATACCGTCATTTGAAACAATTAGACCCCCCATTACAAATATCTAGTTATTCTTTTTAATATGGACATATCAATATTTGATCTTCTTTCAAACAATATTTATAGATGACGGTTAAGTAATTGAATTTAACCATGATATACTTTATTTTTACAAAGGATTTACAGAGGTGCCATTTCTTACTGACAAAAAAGTTAGGACACCTTATGCCCTAATACAGGGGTGGGCAAATATTTTGGCTCGGGGGCCACATCAGGATTTTGAAATGAAATGGAGGGCCACATTTGTTTTTGTAATGTGTTAATCATCATTGATTTGGAGGCCAGAAAAGGGCATTCCGTGGGCCGAATAGGACAGCCTCGCGGGCCGCATTTGGCCCTCGGGTCGTAGTTTGCCCACCCCTGCCCTAAAAGCTGGTATTGCCCCCTTGGTCTAAATTGACCTTAATAAGAAGTGTCCTATAACAGACTTCTAGTCTCCTGCATTGACTGGGAGAAAGTTTTTCCCACTCCTCAATGCAGCTGTGTGATGTTTGAGGGGTTTCTTGCATACACAGCCCGTTTCAAATCAACACACAGCATCTCAATAGGATTAAGACCCAGGCTTTGACTTGGACATTCCAGAACCATCCATTTCTTTCTTTTTAGCCAAACCCTTTGTTTGAAAGAAGACCAAATATTTATATGTACATTTTTCTTAAAAAATAACTAAATATTTCATAGGGTTTTCATAATTTTTTCAATTGACTATATGATCTGGTTTTGAGAAGAAGCTTAGGGATGCTTCTGCCAGATCATTCTTTTCTAACGGTAAGTGAATAAATTAATTTAATCTGTGGTGTATTAAATTCCCTATCTATTACTTTTTACAGATTGTTTGGATCATGATCAACTTACTGTTGGAGTGAGCACCCCAGCGTCAAAAAACACATTTACATTTATTTTTAGATTGTTTGATTGGTTGCTGTTGTGTTGGATCTTGCAAATGTTGACCCTTCTTTCCATTTAACCCTGTATTATACTGTACATCTCAGTGTCTATAGCCTGTCATTTTTAGTAAAATACACAGAATATGAAAATATTTTATTACAACTATTACATGTAAGAATAAAATTGCACCCCAAGCCGCAACAGATTATTGGCTATTTTTATCTTATGTTTTAACCATTTACTATGTATGATTTTGGTGGTTTATCTATTATTTATAGTCTCCCTTTCTTATATTATGTGAATACAGTGAGAACATGTTTAAATCCACCACCACAAATTCATGTTAGTTTAACATGGGTCTTCTAATGTTATTAACAGTTACTCATTATCACTACTTTTGTGTACTTTAGTTTTATCACATGCCTACGGTGTTGTTTTGTAAAATAAACCTTTGCTCTGAAATGCACTTAGTATTTTTTATACATACATGATTTTCATCTATTTTGTGTCATCTATTTCAGTGGTTCTCTATCTTATTTGGTTATTGTAAAAATACGTAAAAAGAAATACAAATTTCAAAGCAGTTAATATCAAGTGTTGATTAAGCAAAAACAAATATAAACATATGTTACAAAGATTAGTTATTTAACGATTTTAATTAAGGTTTATGTCTGCTAAAGGTCTGATTCATTTTTGGAAACATGCATGTTTTGTCTACTGTACGTGTACACCATTTAATGTTGTAAATTCACACAAAGAATATGATTATTTTCAAAACGTCACAGGCATGGTAGTGTACGTGGTGATGTCAACGTCTGACGTTTCTGTTATCGCATTTATTTTCCCACCATGCATCAGTGGAGCTTTTCTCAAGAGTGGTGTGAATGGGAATTCCGAATCATTTCCGTGAGCTGGCTTGGTTCATTTGGCTCTAAGTTTAAAATGCTTAAAAAGAAACACAGAACAATGAACATAGTGGTTATCAACTTAAATGCAAAGAAGTAGCCTGGCATTATATTAGTGTAAAAAAATTATCGTTGATGTCAATAAGTCAGGAAATCATGGGTCCAAATGAACGGCTCATGGACCTACGCGGTTCCCGACGTTCAACAAAACGAGCCGTTCGTTCGCGAACGACCCATCACTAAGTAGTAGAGAAATCAACCAATGAGAGAACCTGATGTTGAGAGAAAGACCAGAGCGTACGGAAAAGGCAGTAGAACACCTGAGTATTGGGGAGATCCTCTGTCTGGAGGGCATTATTCCTTGCGATATATATGAATAAACCTTCATGGACTAACAATAAAGCTCCATAAATTATGGGGCCTTATTTACTCTCACATCTCCCGAAAGGCCTGTGAGTGTCTGCAACTTCAAGTCACCCACCGTCTCTTCGGAGGATAGCGCTCCCCTGTCTACGGTTCCTCACCACTGCCAGGCAATGACAGCGGCCACCGCAACTCCGCAGCAGATGAGAGACCGGCTGATGCAGGCCATCGATGGCCAAAGCAATGTGAGTTAGCAAGATAACATAATGTTCCCACTTTTCGGAAGTGTCTGTCTATCTTTCCCCACGATTGCTGAGGTCCCATATTGTGAAATCGTACAGCAAACGCGGACAGTAAACATTTGCTACTTATCTGAGCTAGTAAGCGGTAACATTAGCAATCTAGCCTCGCTAGCTATCGTTAGCTAGCTCTGTCGCTGAAATAATTAGTTAATTAGCTGTGTATGGTAATAACTAAACAGTAGTTACACTTCGGTTATTGGTTTGTGCTAGTTAACAGAGTAGCTAGTTAAAAAAAACTAACGGTACTTGGCGAGCAATCTGCCTGTCATTTGACTAACTGCTAGGCAAGTTCGAGGTAGTATTGACATTCGAAGCTGTTCTGTAAACGTGAGCTAGGTTTCTGTTGCCTCCTAGCTTACGACCTAAGTTAGTTAGGACTGTTTTCAATCTCAGTGTTTAACAGTGCCTTTACTTTAGCTAGGCCCAAGCAGGCTGGCGATTTTGCACATTATTCTGGTGTTGTTTACTGTACACTATGGGACCAACTAACTTGTTAACTAGAAATTAAAGTTCATGTCGATTTGACTCTCTTTACAATGCACGAATTAGAAATAAGATACTGTAGCATTCACGACCACCGTCATTATTGCTGTACAGTCCAGTAAAAGACAATTCACAACGGTAACCAGTGTGGTTTGACTTTTACATTTCCTCCACGTCTGTTGGTCAAGACAGACACCCTCTTTACAGTCTAGTATGTACACCTGACGACAAATGTTCATCTCTGCCTTGGCTAACATAATGTATTGATCCAATTATTTTAAACGTTAATATCTTTCAAATATCATTTATAGTAACATTTGTTGGATAAACATAGTCAAGTTTATTTGTCTGGGTTTAGCTTGAAACCTTATTGGTATGAGTGGAACTGTTCACATTTGCATGTACGTTTTCAGTTTTGTCATCTCAATTTTAACGGCTAGCGGATTAGATGCTTTGTATATACAACAGGTGCAGAACTGAGAGTCCATTCAAATTAAGATGTATGCTGTGACACCAGCAAGGGATTTCACAGATGGCACTAAACTGAATAAAATCTGTTTGTTTGATTCTCAGCCAGAACAATCGATTCCTTATCAATACGATTTGTGTTCTACAATGTTTACTGCACTCCACAGAATTCTTGATAGGCAACTGGCAACTCATTACATAATACAAGTCTTTGTCACTGTGCCCTGTTTTTGGGGAAATCTATGCAACGTTAGTAGGCCTAACCATCAACTAGTGACTGACTTGATGCAATGTGCAACCACAGGCCAATGCCTGATTGTAATCTATTGACTTGGGGAGTGTACTACAAGCATTTTAGCCAGTTTTATTAAGGATGTACGTTTACACAATAAAACGTTTAAACAACTGTGACATCCTTAATGTGAAGACAAATACCAAACGAACAACAATGTATTTTCCTTCAAAGTCTAAATAACAGTAATCATCACCTAATATAGTCATGTGTAGAAATTAGGACACCACATTAAATATTTAGGCATTTTTTAAGAAATATGGACATATCAATATTTGATCGTCTTACATCACCTTTATCTATAGATATTGTTAGAAATTTTACCTAAAACAATTACATTTTAACCATTATATAATTTATTTAACAAAAGATGCCATTTCCTACTCAGGAAAAGGTTAGGACACCCTATACCCTAATAGCTGGTATTGCCCCTTTTGGCTGACATTGACAAGGAGGAAGGTTTTCCCCACTCCTCTATGAAGAATTGTTTCAGCTGTGTGATGTTTGAGGGTTATCTTGCATGCACAGCCCATTTCAAATCACAACCACACAGCATCTCAATAGGATTAATATCCAGGCATTGACTTGGCCATTCCAGAACTCTCCATTTCTTTCTTTCTTTTGAGCCATTCCTTGGTGGATTCACTGGAATTTTTGTGTCCATGTCATATTGCATAGTCAACATCTGCTTCTGCTTACATTTTCGGACAGGTGGTCTCACATTTACCAGCTACTAGTGATTTGAATGTTCTACATAAAGACAAATCTGCATAAATTCATTTTAATAGTCGTCTAAATTCTGCAATAATTATTTTTTTGAGGTGAAAATATACTAATTACCAGGAATTCCAATAATTTGTTCATTTTGTTTCAGTTCCCCAACCATCCATATAATCAGTTGACATCTGAACCTAGTGGCCCCCACCACATTTGTCTTAGAGCCTTGACAGTAGTTAGGCATTATAAAGCTTAATATCCTACAATCTGGCTCCGACCAGATTGGATTTAAATGTAAACTTGCAAATGTCCTTTCTTATGTTTTAACATTTTAAATTGTTTACTTTTCAGCAGATCCGCAACATGGTGGCTGTAATGGAAGTCATTTCCTATTTGGAAAAATATCCCATTACCAAAGAAGCACTTGAGGTAGGTAGCACTGGACATACAAGCACACTTTTAGATATTTCAAAATGATGGTTTGAGCTAAAAAAAAAAAATCTTCCTGTCTTTGCCCAAAGGAAACACGCCTTGGAAAACTAATCAACGATGTGAGAAAGAAGACAAAGGATGAGGATCTTGCCAAGCGCGCAAAGAGGCTCCTTCGCACCTGGCAGAAGCTGATCGAGCCCGGTCAAGGTGAGGCGCTGTCCAAGGGCCACGCAGCGCCACCGGGCGCTACTAACGGCGGTTCGCATCCCTGCAGGAACGATGTACCCCCTCCAGCTGCCGTCCTGCCCTCGGGTAAAATGGTCCCTGAGCTCAAGAGCAGAAATGACTTCAACAACTGTTACTCTCCCAAAGCGGAAAAGTCGAGCAACCGGAAGCGCAAAGGGGAGCAGAGGGACGGACAGCAGATGCCCGCAAAGATCTCAAAAACGACAGCTTGTGAAAGAACGCAAAAGTCGTGGCTGCCGACAAATGGAATTGGGACCAGCCCAGAGGCTTTTACAGGCACATTTGACGCTCTTCCTCATCCCCAATCAGACAAGGATGGGTCTGAGGGTCTTGACGACAGGCTCAATAAAATCCCTGTCAACGCTGTTAAACCTCACCCTAGCTCACCTGGACACGCCAAACCTCCTAGCACCTCTGCGTTGCTCAAAACGGCCGTGCTGCAACAGCAGGCCAAACTGGACCTGGCCTCCTCAGGAGGAGGGCCGTATCAGCCCAAGAGCCCCCGCTGCAACTCGTATAGTCCCAGAAGTACCAAACAGGATGCAGTGGTTAAACTGTCTGCGCCTAAAGCAACGACTCTACTGAGCCCTGCTCGGAGTCCCAGGGTTATGGGCAGCTCTGGACTGGTGCCCGCTCCTCTCCCTTCACAGCTTTCATGTACCCAGGGTTCCCTCAGTGTCGGGCCTCCACCTGCAGAGTCCACCCTTCATCGGGACGCACCGGCAGATGTGGACCAACGCCTTCAGCACGGTACCCGGAGACCCGATTTTCTGCGTGACTCTATGCACAACTCCGTAACTCTGGCCCACGGTGAAGAGGGGAACGCGGGGGGTGATGGCGCCATGACTAGCACCGGGAGAAAAAGGAGGAAGAAATACAGGTCCAGAGACTACACCGTGAACTTGGGTGGGCTTCCGACGGACGAGAGCACAAAGCCATGTAGGTTAAAAGACCGGAGACTTACGTTCGACCCTGTAACAGGACAGATCAAACCCTCAACCCACAAACAGTCTTACCCAGAACGTGACACTACAGTGGTATCAGTCACGTCAGAGCCCCCTAGGACAGAGCTGCTTAAGCAGAACCAATGTGCTCAGAATCCCCCCGTTACTCCCAGTCCCTTCCAACAGACCAACTGGAAAGAGCTGTCGAGGAACGAAATAATCCAGTCCTACCTTAACCGTCAAAGCAATGTGCTCACATCGTCCGGAGCTCAAACCTCAGGAGCACACTTCTTCATGTCTGAGTACTTGAAACACGAGGAACATCATGTCAAAGAGGACAGAAGGACCCACGCGCTGGCCCCAAATATCCCCGGCACGGACTTTCCCGGGGTGAGTCGAGAGGTCACTGCCAAGGACCTCGACAGAATGCACAAAGAGCACTGGCCTGGGGTGAATGGTTGCTATGACACCAAGGACAACTGGTTTGATTGGACAGAGTGCATATCCTTGGACCCTCATGGGGATGAGAGCAATTTGAACATCCTGCCATATGTCTGCTTAGATTGAGTGTTCAATGAGAGGTGTTTCGGAATTAAGAGGCCTTGCTGTTACCTTCTGTTTCTGCTTGGAGGTTAGGTGAGGTTGGGAGTGCAAAAGGGCCAGTATTCGTACGAGAGCCAAACATGCGTACACCTTTTCATAGTCGGGTAAGAGGCCTTGATGTTTGTGCTGCCCAACAAAAAGCAATCACTGATTAGTGTCTGGTGGGAGGCAGCTTGGCTGCAGCATCAGTGGAGGTCCTTACGTTGCCTGCTAAATGCAGAGTTAAGGATCCGAGTGACTCAAAGTATGGAGCCTGTTAAGCAGGGACAAGCTGACAAAGAGAATAAATGTGTGATTTATATAATGTATGCGTTTAATTAATGGATCATTCTTATTTGAAGTCATTATTCAGTCCGTTCTGCTTGTCAGATAAGGTAAAAAAAAAAGAACTCGCATATTTTCTCACAAAAATGGTTTGTAAATGCAGTAGCAACATTACGTACCATCACACAACTGGAGGTGTCCTTGACAGAACACCAACTTATCTTAATATACAGGGAAAAACAATCTGCAAAATGACACATTTTGGAAGTGCTAGTTGATAGCATTTTATCTTTGTCTATTTTCCACTCATTTCTAGGTTGTAAAATACAACATTGCAATTTTGTACTGTGAGGAGGAATTTACAAATAAATTGTTTATATGCTGGAAATATACTTGTTACCATTCCTTTAGATATTATTTGCCTTATGGAAACCAATGGATTTCCCTAAACAGAGCCTAGGTGAATGTACAGAAATGTGCCTGTGTTCAGTTGAATACAGAAGAGAACATATTTGTTACTTAATGCTTTTAGATGAACACGTTGGTACAGTATGTGTTAATAAAAAAAATGCAATGTGTGTCTTTCTCCCTTTTAGTGGAACTGGGCGCCTCGAGACTCCTGTTGCAAATATCTCCCTATTAAGACCGTATGTCTTACAATAGCCTGCCTATTACATTAGCCTACCTGTGACTAAATATTCTTAATGCACCAGTGAGGTGAACAAAAGCTTAATTTGCCTCGTTTACATCAGGGAGCCCCCTCTGCGAAAACACCGTATCTAAAGGTTTACTTTAAAGCCTATACAACGGGTCACCCTATGACGCTGCGGTGGCAAAAGCTCTACACCGAGTGTTGTCCAACACAAACTTCAAAAGATTTATGTACCGAATCGAATTTAATAAATATTTCTGGTTATAGCTCAGCCTTACAATTGGATAGGCTAGTTGTAATATCACCATTCTATAATAATTAAATGCCTCCTCAAATGCATAGTTTGTAGAGCTTAAAGGGTCCGATTTGTCATAGTCCTCTCCACCTCACGTCAGCAAGTAAATACCTGGGTTAAAAAAGTGTATGGTTCCAAGGAAAAAGCATGACCAGAGATGTTATGCTGCGTCACGCAATTATTACGATGATCATGAATGTCAAGAAAAACAAAGTAAATATTACAAAGAACCTACATATGTTAGATTTTGGAAAATATTGCTAATCTATTTCTTGCTAATGTAATTTGGGTTTTTTGAGCTTGCTCATAATTTACTCCAGTCACTTATTGAAGTAGTACAAACCCACAATGCAATGCTTCTTCCATTAACTACGTGAACACTGGCGTAATGTACAACTCACATAAAGTTGAATATCTCCTCAGAATATCTTTGTCAAGTCATAGCAAGAATAAGGCCATGACCTTGGTTTACATAAAAAATAATATTACCTCAACGAACACAGTAAAATAATTTGCATGAATGGTTGAACAAACGTTTCTTTAATAATTTAAATTACTTTAATACCACAGATTATATTATATAATACAATATAAGCATTCATGTTACATTATTTGTGTTATAGCATTACGAGAGGTGATTACTAGATGCAAATTATGGTAACAACAATAATACAAGGATTATTATTACGATTATTTATAATACATATATTATTTATTATAATAATAGTTGTAATAATTATTAAGTCATAGTTGAAATACTGTGGAATACATTTAAATCTGTATTTCTGTCAGTTTAACATCATATATTTTTTTGCTTTTTGTGTCCATAAAGTACAAGTGTGGAGATGAGTGACTGTGCCCACTCCTTTGACAGCCTTTAAAGAGTGGACAATAAGCTTTGAGAAGGATTGTACTGTTTTACATCTCAATGTTAAATCTTCCCTCACACTGCAAGGATTGTTTTGGGACCAGATAAACCATTAGGAGTGGTTTCAGTGTTCTGTAACCTCTCCAATGAACGTTTTCTAGACAAGAGGACTGGTTCAAGAAACGTTTCAGACGTCTATGTGCAGCAATATTTTTTTAATTGGGCAATATCAATAGCTTCTACTTGAAAGCACTGCTCACATTTATAAAGTATATTGATCTGCGTGAGCATGGTTAAAAAAAAACATCACCTGACCACTAGCGGGCTACTGGTCAGAAACAGACTCCATGAGGGCCCGACATCCTCTAGTGGGACCTGACCTCACAGCCCAGCACTGCGCAGCTCGATTGGCATTCGCCAGAGAATACCAGATGTTTTACATTTATATATTTAATTCATTGAGACCCAACGTGTGATTTATAGTATGATACCTAGTATTACATCATGTTGCAAATAGTGCACATTTCTCTTTTTGTTAAGTATACAGGGAGGCAACTCTTATTCTGGAGGATGCCAAAGACAATCGGTGAGCCGGAAGTAGTTAGCGTTTCTTGAGTGTTTCAGAGGTCTCCACGTCTCATTCACATTGCTTCCTTAGCTCCAATGTTTCAGGCCTTGTTGCCAGACATACGCCGGTGACTCCAAACTGGGAAGATGGCTGCGGTGGAGCGTCCCCCAGTCAAGGAAGGGGTCCGGATCGCGTTACTGTGTTTCTGTTGGTATACGGTTAGTTCGGGAGGAAACGTCGTTAACAAAATTATTCTCAATGGGTTCCCTTATCCTGTCACCGTTTCTCTCTTTCATATATTCTCAATCGTCGTCTTCCTTCCTCCGTTGTTGCGGGCATGGGGAGTCCCCAAAACAGAACTACCAACTAAATACTACAAATGGTATATACTTCCTTTAGCTTTTGGAAAATACTTCGCATCTGTGTCGGCCCACTTCAGTATATGGAAGGTACCGGTATCCTACGCACACACTGGTAAGAATTATACGAGCTCTGAATAGGGCTGGCGAGCTCTTATTCAGTGCATGGCATTCAAACTATGTATGTTAGATAGCAACAACCTCAACTGCTATCTTGTGGTAGACGATTCAGATACACTGTTGACTGATTATATTACCCCAGCTTAACTGATGGCATTGCGTCTACTCTACTGCTACCTTGTTAAACGTAGCGGGTTTGGATACATTTTTGTTTGGGAGAGTGGCCTATTTTGCCATTGACTCGATTAGAAACGTGTACTGTACACCGTTTCCTCATTCAGTTTTTTTTTGTAGAGTTATTGTGTTTGGACCGGAGATCTATTTCTTCATGTATGGTTCGACCTTTGAGTGAAGTTTAGTTTTTTTACAGTAGGTTTTTGCCTTTTATGTTGTGCACTGAAACAAATAAAGATATGTTCTAAAGTTAAACTTAAGAATTCATGAATAATGAACGTCCGACCATCTGTGGAACAACATAAGGCCATCACACATGATAGAATTATATTCTTTAACTTAATTAACCGTGTCATGCATTGGTGGCTTGAATTTGTCTTTTTTCTTATTAAAAAATGAATATAAAGGTATTAATGAAGTTGACAATAACATTTTAGTTGGTGGCAAAATCAATGGACACAACAGTCAGTCAAACTGCAACATTTAATGATACATAGATGTTTCTGACTACTGTGTCAATACTTCAAGTTCTTCTTAGGTATCATTTCCTGAAACCCTGCTAACCTATTACCCATTGTCACCATGGTAGCCACAGAAATACATTGTAGTCTCAAAAAGGATTACCAAAAATGATTTGCTACTGGCTGAATCTACCAGGTGACGTTTCACAACATTGAGGTCAGGTGAATGGTTACAGACCTTGAGGGACGCAGACACTCTTGCTCACCGAGTGAGATGCCCCAGGCAACCATTAGCCAAAACCACTGGACACTGGAGGTGTGTTCTTGCGGTTGTACAGCAGGACTGAGCCTACAAAAAGGTTCTGTGACACAGTGTGTGCCTAGGTGTGTCCAGACCCACGTCTGGTGCATTGTGGGACGTGTGTTGTTATGTCCGCAAGCTTCAGGGGAACTGGAAACAAGGGTGGAGAGCCTAGAGCACCATTATGTCTTGTCATCCACAACACTCCATGAGGCGTTGTCTCTACCCTTGCTTTCCGGGGACCTCGGGAGTGTGTTTTGCGAACGACGCTGCCTTTCGGGTGATTGGAATCTCACCCTGCTCCCTGTTATGTCATTTACTTCCAAGTTGGCTGACATGAATAACTCGTTTGACAGAAGGTGGGGCTGGTAAATACCTGTAGTGACGCCACGTTTGGTGTTGACAAGAGGTGTGTCTGTGACACCGGACAAAATGAAAGTTTCGCCGTGGGTGGGTGGGCCCTGTGTCTTCACACCAGTGTTCCCAGACGGCCCGCAGAGTCACCTCTGTGTGAACAGTGCCGGGCCACGGTGGACCCCTCGGTTCGGACGCTGGTCAGAATCCGTTTGTCCATCTTCCGATCTCACACTCTCTTTGTCTCTTTTCAATCCCCTCAGTCAAAGCCACGATGCCAATATGGGTTGTGTTGCTGTCCAGGATTATCATGAAGGAGAAGCAAACGACCAAGGTGAGTAACTCTTTGCTGGCTCCGTAAAGGCTGCTTCCGGCGGTGTGTTGAAGTGCCACAGCGTGACTGTGTCTGTTGGCTCCCATTGCCGACAACAGCCTCCTCCCCCTGTCTCCGGGTAGCAGGACCACAGGCCAATGTCTGTTATTATTTCCGTGCATTTCAACCGACCTTGTCTTTGTTTTCCCCCTCTCTCCGGGGTAACAACACACGTTTTCCTTCTGTGTTCCTGGGCGTAGGTATACATGTCCCTCATCCCCATCATTGGTGGGGTGCTTCTGGCGACCATGACAGAGTTGTCCTTCGACGTGTCCGGGTTGGTCAGTGCCCTGGCCGCCACGCTCTGCTTTTCCCTGCAAAACATCTTCTCCAAAAAGGTACCTTCTAACCAGCTGCACGTGCTTCTTCAGGGCATTCCTGATTAGTTATGCAAAGCTGAAGAGCACGTGCTCAATTTCAGCGGAGCTCTGAGCGAGGAGGTGGTAGAATGGGTTGTCACTCTGGGTTGTTTTTCGTGTATTCGAGGGCTGTATTGTTGCCTTGGGTGGTCTGGCAGTCTAATCTACTGCCCCCGGTGTCCATATCGCTGTAGCATTGGTTTGATTTTGTGTGTTCAAGCACGCAGTCTCCTTTTATATTCCCCACTCACACTCTATCTATAAAATACCCTTCATTACAGCATTGCCCTTGAAGGAATGTATCTGGTAAAGTGTCGTCGTAGTCGTAGACATCAATCACGGTTGACATAAAACTAGAACATGGTCAAAGACCAAGTGGCGTGTGCAGAAGTAGCTCACCTGACACTTGTTCTCTGCAATGGCGGCACGTGTGAAATGAAAAGGCCTGAAATGACCCCTTTTTGTCTTCAGGTTCTTCGGGATACCAGGATCCACCACCTGAGGCTCCTCAACATCCTGGGCTTCAACGCGGTTTTCTTCATGGTTCCCACGTGGGTTCTGGTGGACCTCTCGTCGTTCTTGGTCGAAGGGGATTTCGTGAGTTTGAGCGGCCGTGTTTTTCTGGCTCTGTGACGCACGTGTTCCACTGTCGTGCCCGAAGCTCAAACGGTGCCGTTGACCCCCCCCCCCCTCTGCCTCCCCAGACGGGCATATCGGAATGGACCGGCACCATTCTCCTCCTGCTGGTCAGCGGCTTCTGTAACTTTGCCCAGAACGTGATCGCCTTCAGCGTGCTGAACCTGGTCAGCCCGCTGAGCTACGCCGTGGCCAATGCCACCAAGAGGATCATGGTCATCAGCATATCGCTCCTCATGCTGCGTAACCCCGTCAGCTCCACCAACATTATGGGCATGATGACCGCCATAGTGGGCGTGTTCCTGTACAACAAGGTGACCACCTCTGACCAGGCACCACCAACCGTCCGCTCCTTTAGCCTCCCCCGCTACTGCTGTGTGGCGCGGTTTGTCTGCTACTCTGCTCACCCAGCGGCTGTAGCTGCGTATTCTAGCCTGTACTTAATAGATTTCAAAGAGCCTCTGCGTTTGCCACGCAGAAACCACATAACTCCGTGGTGGAAAGCTTCCCGGTGCCGCTGCTAAGTCAACATGATCACCCATAGTCAGCTAGGATGGGTAAATCAAACATGAATTACATGTCTGTTTTGTGGCAAATGAGGCCTTAACAATAGTCGCTATCTGTCAAATTCGCAGTTTTGTAAATCGCTACTTTAAATACTTCTAGGATGTAATCAAAAGATTACTTGTCTTCAGCTATTGGTGGTCTGAATGTTTAATGTATAAGAACCGCTAGCTTTAGCTGGTAAGTAACTAACTTCAGAACCATTACTATTTTGCATTTTAGTGTAGTAAAATTTGTAGCCTACCGCCTTGATTCTACTGACCAGTTTCACAAACATAACAAATCATATTTTATTTATTGCTATATCAAAGGGATCAAATTAAAGAGACCATGTTCTCAGTTTCATTCTTCGTTTTATAAAAGTGTGTGTTACAGATGGGGGAAAATCATGCTAAACATTATTAATCACTCTGCAGTTAAGGTGAACACAATATGTTGTGTTCACCTTATACCAATATACCCTTAACCACAGAGCAACGTTAACACAACCACTATGTTTAACGTTGTGTATGTAAATAATCTAAATTTACTTGTGAGTGTCCACGTCTAACTTTTGCCTTTTTGCCACCGACAGGCAAAATATGACGCCAACAAGGAAACAAAGAAGAAACTGCTGCCCTCCTCCAAGCAGGACACGGTGTCTTTTGACAGTTTGGGACTGACCCGGGAACAGCCCAATGGCTCTCTGCCCCTCTCCCACGGTTCAGACGTTCAGCACGGTCGGAGCAGTGTACTGACCGACCACTTCCAGTACAGCCGGCAGGCCTACACAATGAACTACGGCTCCTCCGGCCCCCAGTACGTGGTTTAGGGCCTGGGACGAGCGGCTGGGACGTTGTCTGTTTCCCGTAGCATTCCCCAACACCCCCGACAGAACAGAAAGGCAAGTGCATTGCTAGCGGAGGGGAGTGCAGTCATGAGCTGGTATATGTTTTGTCCCGAACACTCCCTCAAACGTTGTCTTTGTTTTATATAAACTGTTTAACGGTATATTTCAGGGTGTCTTATGTTTGTCAGGAGTTCTCGTGGACTGTTATGGATCCAGCTTTGTGTCTCAGTCCCAAACGATGGGAAAGTCGTGTAAATATCTAGTTTCCCCGACTTGTATTTGTGTCGATTCTTCCAGTTATTTGAGACTGCGACTTACTATTGGGTCTACACAACAGATGGCTTGGAAAATCATCTGACAAATGGTGACGCTGGACTGAGCTGTCAGTAAGGTTTTTTTTTGTCTGCCTGCTAATGAAGGATTGTTGCTGTATTCCTTTTGCTGTGGGAGCTTGCTAATGTGGGAATACATGTTACTGTAGCAGCAACGTTTCAAATAAATAGAATATACATTTAAGTGTACATATAGTACATGTTTTTGCATAAATTATCACGCCCACAATGCCTTGTTAATCAGGCTTGACAGACCGTTTTATCATTAGAGTTGCGACAATTTAAGTTTTTGTGTTTTGCCAAGTACGGCAGCGTTTGACGTCTACATGTGAAAAAAGATTTGCCCAGAAGACGTCCTGGTTTCCTGAAGTAGTGACGGAGGCACAGCGTCAACACACTGCTTGAAGATGCAGGAGAGAATCACCTGTTCTCTTTCTATATGTACATTTTCTCATTTTGGTCATTTAATCGATGAATATCTGCTTTTGTGTAGCTGTGCGATGTGGGGATAAAAGGTTCAGTTACCCGGGCTCTATGAGTGATAGCTCCTTTGGTCGGGCATTGCAAAGTACCTATTCTGTTCTCATTTCACTTTCTGTATTCTAACTTAAAGCATCTGTTCTGATCGAGGAACAGCAGTGCCCCTTGTCCTAGGAGGCCTGAGGAGAAGCCCCCCCAGGGGAGCGTGGTCCTTTTGTCCACAGGCAGATGTGGTGGTGTGGTCGGCCTGGTCTGTGTCGTCTGTCTCTGGCCTGGCTGGTTTCGGCCGACAGCAGCTGGAACTGCCTGTCACAAGCGCCCTTTTCATCAGTCGGAATGACTCTCCTGGCATAGACAATGGGCGCCAGCTCTGCACTAATTAGTACCCGACCTGGACGTGACACAGCAACATGTGGAATTTGGCAGGCCTAGCTTGCGTGGACTAACTTGTGTGTCCTGGATCACACGCAGTCCCAGCAGTACAACACGAGTCACTAGCCTTACCGGTCGCCCGTGGCAGTTCGCCCTAGCCACTTTCCATCGCTCTGGGTCGCCTGAGCCCGCAGGGCGTTTTGGCCGTGTGTCTTTGTGTTTGATGGTTAAACGGCCTCAATTTGAATACCGGGGACATGTTGGGAAATGTTACTTGTGCCGTGAAATTCAGTCCTCCTGCACCTAAACACGGGGGAAGGACGGGGAGCGGACATAAAGGATGGGTCTCGTTCTCCGGATAACACGACGAGTGAATCTGCCCACACTCCGAAGAGTCGTGTGTGTGTGTACACCGTGGCAAATAAGTGATTTCTGTTTATTCTATGATATTTGAAGAGGCTTGTAATCGTCTGGCTCTGTGTTATGGACTCTGGGTTGGAGTCGTAGGGCCGTAGTGATGAGAGCGGTACTGGGGAAGACGGGAGGGACTCCTTAAGGGGCAGGGACACGCTGAGATGAGGAAATATACCCAGCGCCGCTCACATTTGTTGTGTTTTAACCAGGTGGACTCTATCTACCATGTCGGAGTCACGTTTTGGAGGCAAAATAAACTCTCTTGATCAACTTGGAACCGGTTTTCACCGTCCCTAAATGTTCAAAATTAGATCTGAGGTAGAAACAAAAACCTGGAAGGTTCATTTTAAGTTGTACATTGTAAGAAAGCAGTTGACTTGGGATAAAATAAGTGCCGGAAATGCCAGATCGCACATTGGACTATGTTCGTCACAATGTATGTGTTAGTAAGGTTTGTTCCAATAGGGCTTGCTCCTTTACCTAAAATTAGAAGATCGTTCTGGCCCATCTCCAGCACCTATTGTGAATAAATGCAATATGTGGCAGATGGAGTTGTGGGTGTGGGAATCTTTGACTCTAGAGCTGGAGGATTTATGGTAACAATGTTACCAAGCCTATTAACCTAAATGTTGTCTTTGTTGAATATAACATTTATGTCCTTTTATAGTTTACATTTTAGTTTGTTTCTCAGTTTTCTTTTCAGCATGTTGAAGGTGCTCTCTGGTCACGTGATTGATTAGCCCATTGAGCACCCGTCCAAAAGCCCCCTCGTCCAATCACAATCGAAATTAGGTACCGGTGACAGATAGACTGCTGGTCCCATTGGCTGGAAGTGGTGTCTCTTCAACTGGCAGGAGGGCATGTCAAGTGCCCAGTCAAAGTGGTTTAACTAAATCTCTTTTGCTATTTCATTATTGCAGGAAAGTGAGATCTGATTTGTTTAATGCTCGACTGTTTTAGACAGGGGAAACATGCAATGATAAGTTATAAAATAAGGTTTAGTAGTTCAACATAAATTCCAACTATATAATACATATTTGAATGTGCCAAATTAAAGGAGCTACCTGGTTCAAGTGCAACATAATTGTACATTTTCATTTCAAATCTTCATTTAGTAGCACGGAGTGGATTCTGATGTGCGTTGTTTAAATGAATGTAAAGCCTAATAGGTGTTTGTACATTAAGCTAATGGGTAACATTTTGGGAATGAGAATATTAAAGACTGAATTTCTGTTAGATCTATGGCAGCATACGCTCGGAGGTAATTTAATGGAAAAGGCATTTGGAGGGCTGTGGGTATTATTTTGTAAAAGGTTGTATAAATTACGTTTTTTCTCTGTCTAAAGGATCTTTAAAAACAGAATTTTTACTGAAGCAATGTTTATAGATTTTTATTTATGGTGTCTAGGTACAGAAAAGTGTACATAAATGCAAACGTGCAGTCTTGTCTGCTTTACATTTAGAAAAAATATTTTTAAATGTCAAAAAAATAAATGCATTGTGAAATTAATTTTATGACTTGTTTCGTTACAAGGTTGCAATACATTGAGTGCCGATAACCCGGGCAAACGTTCCGGCAACTCTAGAGTTAAAAGCCACGCTGAATGAAGGGATTGCATGGGTCTTTGAAAATTGTTCAAATCAAGACTTTTGCGAAAGTGGCAATGACCCCACCTAAGAAATAGTATTGCTACGCCGGTCAAATGTATCCTGCACAATTAGGAAATTGACAGGTGGAGTTATTTCCCTTGCATTCATCTGGCATTTCCATATGGTTTTACCAGGGCCGGCCCACTGCTTTGGCGGAATAAGCAAATGCTAGGGACGCCGTTCACACTGGGGCACCATATTGGTCAGAGCCGACCCTGGCTTTACCACCAGGTTACGGTCATAATTCTCGGTATTTAAGGAACAGGCTGGAATAGTTGGCTTCGCAAACTTAATTGTTCAGAAGCTACGGTGATTCGCACATTTTATTTGCTAAAATGTTCTTTACGGGTAGGAAAATAACTTGAATGTCTTCATTTTTTTACGATACATTTTATTTTGAGTTACTACTTTTAGTTTCTATATTGAAATCGGAGCATTAAATTGATATTTATGGTTTTATGGAAATATTTCCTACTTACCCAGTGTCAGACGAATTAAGGGGTACCATTGTTTCGTTTATCTCCCTGTTTAGTTTGAAGAAAGCTCATAGATGAATATGGTTATCTTAACGCTTGGTTGGATGCATTTATGACACTGAAGGACTTACCATCCTAGGCCTCTTAAAAGATCAAATGTCAGTTTAAGGAGTTAGTCTTTTCTCTTGGTTTAGAGTACCACATAGTTGGTCTTCTACATTTTCAAGAAACCCAAAATAATGTGAAAGGTGATATTCTCTGGAAATCTCCACAGAAATACTTTCATGTAAACGGACAGTCCATTCAGTCTAATTTTACAGTATAAATGCACGAGGAGTAAGCAGTGAACAGAAACCATACAGGAAACCAGTCGTGTCCATGTGCTTGAGTCACATTTTCTCCCATGACCCCAACGACAAAGTTCAATGGCCGATTTCGTTTTTAGTGTAGATCCTTTTGATTACAAATATTGTCTAGGCTTTTATCTACATTTGGACCATTACTCATTATTGATCTATGCTTCATTGTCTCTTAACAGGGGCTTTGTTTAACAAAGTAACGGAATGTAAGCTAAAGCAAAAACCGTATCATTTAAACCCATTATCCGCCCAGTGACTCTCTTAACGTGATTTGGAAAGAGTGAGTTAGGTAACCGTACATATGACACCTGGTATATATACAATTCAAAAATACACAACGCAAAATGTATTGTTACTCTATTACTCATCAATGTCTGAGATTACGGCAAATTATCAATCGTGATTTAAATCCACCGAACACGCTGGACATTGGCCCATCCTAGCAGGCTGTTGAGTGCTGCTA
This sequence comes from Novumbra hubbsi, assembly GCA_016801125.1. Classification (NCBI taxonomy): domain Eukaryota; kingdom Metazoa; phylum Chordata; class Actinopteri; order Esociformes; family Umbridae; genus Novumbra; species Novumbra hubbsi. The sequence continues at coordinate 71,886 of JACXGK010000579.1, forward strand.
GTGCAGCTGCAAGCTTGTGAATGCATGGCTGTTTCTAATGTCTCTTTTGCAGTGGCAGGTCCTTGTTGATGATTTGACTGGGTACTCGGCGTCTTGCTTTTTCGACTACTGTAAACCCGTTTAGAGAACTTCCGAACCTTACGGAACAAAGTCCTTCTCAGGAGGATGTAGATCCAAGGGTCAAGGATGGCGTTTACCGAGGCAATCCGAATAGCCGCCAAATCTGCGTGGGAATCCTCTGTCTGTGTTATCTGGTTAGCAAATACGCGTACCTAAAACAAGATAATAAGAAATGTCAGGCTTCGGCTTACCGCTCCCCTGGCAAACTAAACGAACATATCAAATTAAGACAAAACGCGTCTTACCACTAGCGGCGCTGAGCAACCTAATACCACAACGGAGGTCACCATGAGCACCGTCATCATTTGCGCTTCTACGTCGGAGGAAAGCGCAGTCCATCGCGCACGTGCGCTTCCTCTTGTAACGGGGTGTTTTACTTTTCTGCGACGCATTATCAACAGAGTGCCACAAACTGCAACGTTTAGGATGATCGTCATCAATATCAGCAGAAAACTCACACTGGCATATAAAAACGAATATGCTGCAGGCAAGAGCTCATTAGCCCTCCAGTTGATGAAACACCAGGTTTGGGAGTGTTGACACATGCTTTCAGACATGCCCATCACCGGTAGACAGCAAAACACAATGTTGCTAAAATATATACAAAACAAACACTTGCGAGCAAAATTCTTGTCAATTCCACACCTTTGGTATGTGTAAGGGCAGCAAATAGCGAGGTAGCGCTCTCCAGACATCGCGAATATAATACTTAGTCCAGCCACTCCGAAGAATAGCAACAAAAAGGAATGGAATTCACAAAGATTACGGTCATCCAGCACATTTCCATCGAGGTAAGTGGCTATGGTGATTGGGCTGGCTAGACATGTCCCAAGAAGATCTGTGACAGCCAAACCGCAAACAAGGGCGAAGAACGCGGACGATTTGCGCCCTTGGTTAGATCCAGAAAGAGCTACTATTGCTGTTATATTTCCTATCACCCCCCCTGCGAACATTAACACAGGTACAGCCATTGCTGCAGGTGACTTTTCAGACGCATTGTGTGAAGGCAAATAACGTGTATCGTTCATGTTTTTCGTTAAAATATATAGCTTTCCAATGTGCGTAACGATCTTCCTCTTTTAAATCTCAGAGGTTCACCAAGATCCATTCGAATTGAAGTACATTTTGCCAAATATGTTCTCTTGTAAAATCCATATTTCATGTCTGGTGAGACACAATAGAACAGATGACATGCAGTCTTCCCAACAGCCCGCTGATGGACACCTGAATATGAACTCTGGACGCAGAGCAAGTTAGTCTAAATGTGTCATACCCAGCAGGGCATCTGTGTTGATATTAACTTCATAACAGCAAAATCCAGACGGTGGATGGTATGTATCGCAAGAACGAACCACATCTTTTTATATCCTATCAGTTGTCGCCAACGTCATTGGACATGTGCGTAAACCTAGCTGGAACGGGTGTGGCGCGGATAACGGACCAGAATCGTACCACACTTCGCGTGGACGCGCACACTGTTCTGCGTTGCTGCGATAACGACTTTCACTAATATACTAGAAAAAATAAACTGCACACATTACGAATGAATACCCCAGAAGAAACATCAATTGTATTCAATAAAAAATGCAGAAACAGTTATAATGTTGTCTGTTGTCTTTAAGGACACCAATAAAGTTTGTATGCTACGTACACCAGTGAAACATCAGTGAGAGCGTATAGACAGTTGAGTGTAGGGCATAAATCACCGCAAGCAAGTGGCAGCGATGAAGAATATAGTGTGCGCGTGCACGCGCAGTGAGTACGATTCTCACCTGTTGGTGAGATAATAGAGAGAAAATAAATAATAAAGGCTGTCCCGGAACGGGCATCGTGAGGCTGTTGACATTTTGTACATAAATAAGATTTTGAACTAAACATTGAAAAAATATTCTTTAGGATTTTGTGTGATAGCAGTTTCAGCTGCTATCAGATAGCAGATTTTGGGTTTTGATCTTGGTGTTAACCATACCCTTGCATAACATTCACGTTATTTAAATACCTTAAAGTGTAATAAACTATCCATTACAACAACAAACTCTGTAAGTCACCCGCAGTTTAGTTTGCCAATTGCCATGGTAGTTCCCAAAGAACACGAACACCGCGTGCCCAAAGACCAGCTGCGCACCTCCAGCAAATATGACTGTAAATGGTTGTGAAGTGACAACTACGACGGAAAGTGAATACGTAAACGATGCCAGTGCACTTAGTGGCGTCTCCCACCCCTCCATTACTGGACGAGTCCTCTTGTTTATAGTTGCGGGGCCCCATGACAAAGGCGGAATGTCTTAAACACTTAGGAGAGAACACAACACCTCTGAGAGGGACAGCTTTCCTGGCGCACAACCGACTTGTTTAATGACAACAAGTCCGCTCCTATATACAGTTTATGTCCAGCAATACACAGACAGAGCTGGCCCTGGCATGTCACTCAACGCCTTTAGTAGCCTACTACTGCTCGCGCTGCTGACAGGGCACACGTAACGGCGAGAGATGGATGGGAATGCTGGGTGCAAGTTACGCATGCATGTCACGTCCTGGCACGACAGGCCCGTGAGATCCAAAGCCCTCTGTCGGTCGTTTGAATCACGTACACCAGTTTTATTGTTTATTACTGTGTTTATAACCCGTTTCCCTGATCACTGTTCCTATTTAAGTTCCTTCCTAGTTTGTCTTGTCGGTCTTTGTTCTGCGTATGCCTTCTGTTTTACAGATACCCAGCCAAATAAATACATTTCTCAGAAAAGGTATGGTTAGAACCGTCACTAGTCGTTACTGGCAAGAAATTATACCACCTCCCAAGCAAACCACAATCCAATCACCATTGGGTCCCCAAGGTGCAGGACGGGTGGGAGCAGAGTTCACCCTCTTGCTTAGTTCACATCCTCACATTTTCCTCTATAGATGCTGTTTTAAGTGAGATGCTCTGCAAATGGATTTGATTGTTTCGTCATTTATTATGTGGGTGGCTTTGTACAGCATAACTTTAATTTTTTTTGGTATTATAACTTAAAGTCAATTGGCAGCAAAACACTGAAACGTTTTTTGGTATAAAACTAAACTTGGAGAATTATCACGGTTCTAGGTCAATTGGCAACAGCTAAGTAACACGATTGGGAATTCAATTCCAGCTCCTTCCAGAGTGGATGGGTCTGTCAGAAGTAAAGATGGGGAAGAGTTCACCGCTCTGTGAAAAGACATCCAGACAAACAATGCAACAATATACAAATAAAGTGTCTCAATGTAAAATTGAGGTTGGTTATCTCCTCGTCTACGGGTACCTAATATCATTAAAAGATTCTGAGAATCTGCAGAATTCTCTGTATACAAGGGAAAAGGCCCAAAACCAACATTAGATAACCATGATCTGCAGGGCCCTCAGATGGCACTGCTTTAAAAACATACACGTGTCTGTAGTGGAAATCAGTGCATGGGCCCAGGAACACTTCAGAAAACTACTGTCTTTGAACACAAACCATATATAAACAAGATTTAGAACCGCTGCCGCAGACTGAGGGGAAGTGTAAAAATGTCCTGTGGTCTGACGAAATAAAATGTGAAATTATTTTTGGGTATCATGAATGCTGTGTCCTCCAGGTTAAAGAGGAGAGGGACCATACAGCTCCCTATTAGCGCACTGTTTAAAAGCCAGCATTCGTAATGGTATGGGGGTGCATTAATGATGGTATGGGGGTGCACATGGCTAGGTGACTTGGACACCATTAATGATGAACAATATATACAGGTTTTGGCCATGTTGACGATGTCATTTTCAGGGAAGGTTGTGCTTCTTTTAGCTATTCCAAACCAGATTATGCACATATTACAACAGCATAGCTCCATATTAATATTTGCTAGGTGCTAAACTGGCCTGCTGGCAGTCCAGACCTGTCACCCATTGAAGACATTTAGTGCCTAAAGAGAGTCAGAGATGTTGAGCAGCTGAAATCCTATGTCATGGTAGAATGGGGAAACATTTCACTTTAAGAACTGCAGCAGTGGGTCTTACAAATGCTTACAGAGTATTATTAATAGAAGAGGTATTGCAACTCAGTGGTAAACATACTCCAGTTCTAAGTGCCTCTGGCATAAAATTCAAAATGGGCTTATATAAAAATAATATCATTTCTCAGTTCTGAACCTTTTATATGTTTTTTTTGTGTAACAGAGTAACACATAATTAACTTCCTGACACATTATGCATTAACCTTGTCACTGAGCTAATTGTGATGAGTGAGCATTAAGAGGATGACTGTATAACAGATGAACATGTCAATCCCTTCATTGAGAAACATTGAGTGTTAAATAGCCTTGCATAATACTTGAGCCAGAATTGCTCAGATAAGCAGAAGTCGTGCATTTCCTGAAGCATATTGACATACCACCACACCCTTTAGAAAGGAAGCTGGTCTCTCAGTCCTGTATTCCAGACATAGGTTTAATTTTTACAGTCTTTGGCATGATTAAGGTTAGGGATTAAAAAGCAGACTTTTTTCGATCTCTAAGCACAAGCCACCGACTTTGTGGTTACTGAGAATCATTTGGATCGATCTTATTAATCATTGAGATTTTACATTTTGTGTATTAAAACAAAAGTGTTTGTGCATTTTGGGAAAATTAATTGTAGAGGGCCCATTTCAATCCAAATAGTATTGAGTTTTTCCAAGATCCAATTTCAAAGGAAATTGCAATATTATTGAATATGAGTGTAAAGCATTTTATATCCTCAGGTCAACTCATTTTCTCTGCCAGATACACTTTGGATTGGTTTCCAATGTTTGTTTGTTTTTCTCTTTCATTTTGGGGAGATTTCTGAAAAGCACTGAGTAAACTACATTTAAGCTTTTTTATACTTTAAGATTCAACAAGCTGCCATTGCGTGAGTACCATTATTTCAGGGTAATTCCACATTAGTGTGTTTTTTGTTTTAAGACATCCTGTACAACAAACAGAAGAAAAACTCTTAATGGCGTGACATTAAAATCACATGAAAGTGCATTATGTAGTGTCTTGTCATTATTTTTAATAACTCACTTTGTGTTGCTTGGTGAAAATGTCCCACTTACATTTTGTGACACAGACATTTAACCGGTTGCAATAAAATATGCTTCAAAATGTAATTGTCTTTGTTACTTTTGAATTAATTATCACCTCGGATCTTATGCTGTTGATTGGAATCAAGAACATCAACCCTGTTGACGAGTTCACAAGTTTGTACGTTTTAATATAAGATGATGTTAATATTGCACTAGAGAGACATTTCCCGTCCTTTGGCCCCAAGACATTTCACACGGCTCTGAGGTATCGAGTTTAGGCAAAGAGAGAACAGGAGAAACATATTCAACAGGTGAGTCGAATGTCTTGCTCAAGGCTCTCAAATGAGAGGGATTTACATTGTTACATTAAATTAATTCAAAGTTTAACATTTGTTAAATGCATGTAACATAAATAGGGTATACATGTTGACTTAGCAGAACAATATACTTTCTGCATTTCACAGTGCAGGTATTCCTCTGGAAATGCAGCAGCATGACTTATAAGCCGCCTGATCTCCTCATACTAGTGAGGTCTCTATTCCCATTAGATTGGTAAACAGTAGCAAGCGGAACATCGTGATGGAGACGGACCAAGAGCTGGGCCGGGCAGCTGCCAGATGTCCAGCGGCGAGCCAGAATCCCATCAAGACCGGCTGGCCGTCCTCCAGCAACAGAGGTGAGCCTGTGTCCCATCTACATCTGCCAAAATTAGCTTATAGTTTACCCTGGAAAGTAGTTTACCAGAGTAAATACACAGTAAGTTGTTTTCTCAAATTAAATAAACTACTGGATCTTCTGAGGGTCTCTATCTGGGACACATATTAACATGGGCTCTGAACTATAAGACTTAGTTTGAGAAACTGATGCTGAAAGTCTTAAAGTTAGGGCTACAAAGTGACTTCAGATTTCTGGGTCAATTTCTCAAAAGTAACCTAGTATATCTTCTAGGTTTTGAAGATATCTTGTTTTTAATATCCTCAGAGGGAATAATCAAATAACAACAATCCTCCAATGAAAAAATGTTTGTGCAAGTGAAGACTAAGCTTTTTCGCGACCCAGGGCAAAAAGACTGGGATGTCTTCTTTGAGATACTCTTTTAAGATGAATCTTAAATTGATCTTGTTACACATTTTCTTAGAATTGCACATTACATTTTCTGAATTACTGCATTTTGAAATATACTGTAAATGTAAAATGTGTAATCAGCAGTAAAGGGGCTTAAATGTCTTCTTTTTAATGACGCTGTTAAAAATCCAACCTTTGTCCTAAATCCACTCTAGCACCCATAAACAGACAATTGCCATTCCAGGAAGCAAGATAATAAAACACTGATGACCAGGCTACAAAATTCAGTAACTCTGTCTATGTCTAAGATATTCCCAATGTTCTCAGGAACCTCTGTGGCCATGCAGTCATCTGATGTGACTTGTCGTTTCCAAGGGGACGGGGTTCGCTACAAGGCCAAGCTGATTGGCATGGATACGGTTCCAGCCACAAAGGGAGAAAAGATGTGTTTGGACTCCATGGCGAAACTCAAGGTAGGGCAGCTTGTGGGAAAGTGTCCCCTCTCCAAATGACTCCCCTTGTCAAGATGATGCCATTTCTTGTTATGTTAGATGTATCATCAATCTTTACTTGTGAGTGAATAGATTAACAGGCCAGGATCATACGGGTCAAGTTGTGTCTCAGCCATTTCCTAAAAAAGATTTTCATGTCATCCTTTGGAATGTGTCATGGGAGAAAACCGCAAGTTCATACTTATTAACTCTGTTGCAGAGGAACTGATTGAAGCAACTACTATGAATGGCTTTGGCCATGTGCATCAGTCGTAATGATCTGTACATGTAACACGCTCAGCTGCGTGTTTGTCCTATTCCCAGTTGTAGCACGTGTGCTTGTGTGTGTGTGTGTGTGTGTGTGTGTCTGCATGTTTTAAGAATTTAGCCTGTCGAATTTAGTGGTTTAGATCTTCATAATGTACCCGGTCAAGGCAAGGGAGAGATAAATTCAAATATTAATTGAAAATCACAGCAATGTTGTGCCTGCAGTTTTTACCTGTATCAGCTCAGCTCATCAGATCGTTGCTCTCACATTAATTGCACGACTGGCTACCTAGAGCAATGCATTCGCTCTACAACACAGGGGTCAACACCATGACACCCCTCAATGTCCAAACGCCGGTGCCCTCCGGTTGTTGACGTTTCTTGAATGATAATCCAATCAGAATATCACAGCGCGACCGCGCGCGCGTGTGTGTGTGTGTGTGTGCGTTCCTACGTGAGCAGGGTCAGGAGGCAGCAGCCAGGAACAGGGGACGGCACAAGCGGAGGGTGTGGCTAAAGGTGTCCGTCGCCGCGGTGAAGATATTGGACGAGAGAAGCGGGGTAAGTGTGAGCCGCTAACGTCAGACTCCGTAGCCTGACACCCGGGCTGCAGTGTGTAGTTAAAACATGCGTGGTCTTTCTCCAGCCAGGCGTAATGGTGTAGCCATGGCACGGAAACGTCAATATCTTGTGTCTTATATTAGGTAACAGTTCCCTTCCTGTATAAGAGATACATATTTTAACTAGATTGGTAAATGCTGCTTAAATATGGAAGGCTGGTGTAGGTTATGTTTGGTCAAGATATGTCGTCATATTTTGGAAAATCAAAGGGAAAACCACTGGCCTCAAGATGTTGCCACAAGTGCGACACAATTCCCACTCATGGGTTTCTGCTCACCGCAGAACTGACATGGCTGCTTCGCGGGGCCCCACAGATTCTAGGACGGCTCTGTCTGATGGGAACTATCTGTCAGGGCCAGGCCACATCTATCCAGATAAACTGGCAGGATTTAGGGGGACTTAATAACTCTCATGGTCAAGACAAAAATCAGCAGGCCATAAATACATATATCCTTTCAGATTAAATTATTTAAAATAGGATTGTGGGAAGATAATCATATATATATATATATATATATATACAATCCTGATTATGGACTCAGTAAATATTACTTTAGCTAACTGGATAATGCTTTGGTCAACTTTATATTAAATATAATTTTAGGATCGCTTTAAGGATCCTAAAGGAACTGATTATTTTTTTATGTTATAATTTAATTTATTTAGCAAAGAAACCAGAGAAAACATTTTGCAATGTATAGGGAAGGACGCTTTATGGAGCTGTGGTCCAATGGAAACACTCTGGGTCCAGTGGAAACAATCTGGGTCCATTGGAAACACTCTGGGTCCAGTGGAAACACTCTGGGTCCAGTGGAAACACTCTGGGTCCAGTGGAAACACTCCTGGCTCCATGTACATATGCAGCTCCTTTTCAGAGACTAGCATTCAAGTTTTCATCCTGCTCATCTTCATCCTATGTCCCACTTGACTTGTCTTCCAATCCTTCTAGACTCTGTGGAGGAAAGATGAAAAAACATGCGAGGAGAATGACTCTTCACTCATTAATAAAATGCAAATGCTGGCCTTTAACTTTTAGGACAGCAGAGGGTGGTATAGGTACACTAACCTGTTTCTCATTCACAAAGTGGCTACCACTGTCAATCAAGACCTGCTCTCTATTTGCCAGCCACAAAATGTTTACATCGCTTACTGTCTGGTTGCTGCATTTACTGTCCTCTCGTTGTGTTCACTATACAGCTTGTGATACATTCCCATGAATCCGGGAATATACACTCCCTGACAAAGGACGAGTCCGACCCAAGAGCCCTGTCCTACATCTACAATGATGAAGGCACCTACGTTCTGTTCTACTTCAAGATGGCCACTTTGGTAAGGGAACCGTGTCATGGCTGACTAGCATGCCTGTTATTCCATGGAACCGAAAATACCATAATTTAATAGTTTCAGAAATAACCGATTTTTAGTTTGCAAGTAATCTGGTCTACAACTGACTCCTGTTTTCTTACGGAACAGGCAGACCCTTTTCTTGACGACATCAGAGAAGTCTTTCAAAGCTCTATAGCACAAGGGAACCGAATCACCGAAGCCAATAAACCATTAACAGTAAGGAAGAGGGACAGTACTTCCTCCAAATGATTTTCTTTGTGCTGGCAATTCTGATTCTGCCCATTTTAGGGATGTTCAGGTGTACTGAGCATACAAATGGGTGGTTATTATGGTCGTGTCATATTTTGATAACAATCCCTCACTTATAATATTGTTTTCCCTAGAGTTCTTCTGCCTTACTGCTACTTGATGAGAAGGTAGCTTCTCCTAAGGTAGCTTCTTTTTTATTGTACGTTACGGGATTCAAGCTACTGTGCATTTTCTCAACAGCCAACATGAGATTGAGATACTTTTTTGGACACTGTTAACTTCTCTTTTCAAGGCCCTTGATGACATGGACCTGTTCAATCCAATGCTAAGCTCTCCATCAGACCAACAGCAGAAGGTAATGGACACATGTAATGATTACCATCAAATGAAGTTCATTAAGATGTCTAAACAGAAGGCCCTTGCAAAACCAACCAGTTGTTGACATTCTGCCCGGGCCAAACCTTAGGCAACAATGACAGAACGTGTTCCCCCGTGCTTTGTACCCACAGATCTCATCTGAGGATGAGCTGAAGGACATATTCTCTGTCAGCAGTCAACATCCCTACATAAATCAACCGGGTGAGAACCGGTGAAAGATTTAAAGTCCAATAACATTGACGTTGTATCATGGCCTCATTTTAACTCTTGACTCTTGACTTTTAGGTAGAGTATCTATATAGACAGACGAGGCTTTCACCAATAGCACAACAGACTCCAATTCTATTTCTGACATTTGGGAAGTGGAGTGTTAGCAATGCCAGAGTCCGCCCTGCCACTTCTAACAGACCCGCAGATTTTCTCAAGATTCTCTACTTTCTCCATCAGCTCCTCAGAAATGTCCCACCCCCCTTGGTCTTCCAGTCGCAGTGACACCGTTCACCTCACCCATTTCCGTACCGTGGGACCAGCAGGGGCCCCGGCCTTCCCCTGCATGGGGCCCAGCCGCCTGGCCTTCCCAGCCTAGTTGGACGGGACTGACCAGCGGAACGGGGGGCCCGATGCAACATGGAGGCCCCCCAATGGGGGTATTCTCCCAACCTGGGATGATGTGGGGACAGAACACAGTGAGCTCTCCCACCTCTGCTGCCCCCACCTACACACCCTACTGGACAGAGGGACACTACCAGCCAGTGTCTCCAACCACCTACACGGCCTACGGTACAGAGGGACACTACCAGTCAGTATCTCCAACCACTTACAAGTCCTCTGGTGCAGAGACACAGTAGCAGCCAGGCTACTAAGTGGGTTAATTAAATGTTGTTGTTGTCTTCATGTCTATATGCTTGCCCTTGTCTTCCATTGCCAGTGCATTTGCCTAATAGTGAGAATGCGACAATCTCTTAATAAAGAAAATGTTCACCTTGTGATTTATAATTTTGTTATTCATTTGTGAATTCAGTTCTGTCGTCTTTACTATTTGTTAAGGCTGAATCATTTTGCTGAACAAGTAAGTTAAATAAGTAATTCAAGTAAAATAATTTTGTCTACGAGGACTCTCACAGTGTCTATTTTGTTTTTAGTATGAGAATTCACATTTTGAATAACACCACTTACTTGAAATGCATTCTGTCTATGTAAACAAGATTAGTAAGTTGTCTGTTTGATTTACAATAAGGGTCAGTAAGTATCTTACAAATACATTTATTTAATCTTATTATGTTTGTGGAAAGTTTTAAATTCTGTAAAAACATATTTTTCATAATGATTTGTAGATTAAATGGGTACTAATAATGATCACACAAGATTTGCAATGGTAAAAAAATTGGTTATGGACTTATCTATCACATAAACAACATTCACCTTATAGACAGTTTGGAGTTTTTTTCTTGGGGAGGGTTGTGTGTGTATGTTTTAACAGATATAAATCTAGTATGGTTGTTATCTAAATCAGGGTGAGTTTAGCATATTGTGTAAAGTAGGAACGATTATGGCAGTGGCATAACCAAAATTAGAACAGAAACCAGATAGCGTCAATTTTCGCACATAAAAACTGCTCAATGAAATCATTATTTACGGTCATTTTCATTGACCTGGACAAACGTGAAAGGTTATTTACTCAAAAACACAAGACATTATATCTGCCCAATTACACTGTCTGTAATTCTGTTACATAAAATAGTTTTTTTGTAGATCAAAGATTTGCTTGTGCAATGTTAAATACCTTGTTAACAGTGCTAGGCAAACCATCAATTTATTTACCGCTGAGTGGCTATGAAAGTGGTTATGGTACACGTTTATGTGAATAACGTTTTGTAATAGAAATTATTTCTTGCAGGAATCATTATTCGTGAGTGAACGTTTTAAAGGGCGAGGGTGTGTATTTACAATGTTTTACTACCCCTCGTGTATGTACAGTAAACTCTTCTAGTAGACGTTTTGTCACGTACCAGCTATTTCCTGATTTGGCATCGGGGAAATTCATTGAGTACCCGAGAGTAAAGAGTTGCGAAGCATCTTTGAATGGCACACAGAATATCAGTTAAACATGGACAACGTTATCATCTAAATTAAACAGACTTTACGCGGGAAAAGATGGTAAGGAATAATTTAATATTGATTTTACTAAGCGGACAAAAATAAACATAAGTAAAACTATTGGATAGCATTAAGGCTATGACAGGAATTTAACTAACATAGACATTTCATATTTTGAATACCGCTATATTATAGCTCAGTTTTTTAATTCAAGCGCTTCTCCAAAAAACTGTCTGAAAACGGGTTTCGATTTTTCACTAAAACCACATGTTTAATATTAACATGTTAACTTATATTAAGTTGTACTTCAGAACAGCTTGGCGTGAAGACTGACTATCAATTTTAACCTACTCAAATGAGACGATCATTACTTGATGAATGATGAATAATATGTAAGAACCTTTCATAAAATTTGTTTTACATTAAATGTTACAGCTGTTAAGAGATTTCAGGTAGATTAATAACATGCTCTATACAATGAGGTTATTGTATGGCACATTTATAGTCAAAATGTTTTAAATAGTGGTTCAGTCAGAGGATAGGAACCATTAATCATTATCAGCTATTAATTATTAACACTCATACACACAACGGATCTACTCATTTTCTCTTCTATTAAATTAGATATTTGGTTAACCTGTTTATATATTATTTGGTTTCTTTTTGCCTTCACATACCTATGCTACCCACCAACTAGATATCAGTAATGCGTGAACTCTACAAGACTATATGTCATATTGTACTATAGGCAATAAGAGTTTCAAAAGGGCGTGCAATCCTGTTTTGCGCAAGCAGGTGCTTGAGAACAATGCTGGATTTTTTGTTGTGGTACAGGCTTAGGCCTTTCTTATTTCCTCTGCATGTGACAACAAAAAGATGTTTAGCAAGGCATGAACCTCATTGGTCAGACTTCAGACTGCGACTGCCGTTTCTATAGCAACTACAGCGTTCAACGGAGGTTTAGAGGAGGTATATAGGTGTGTGGTTGGTTACTTCCTCCTACCCACGAGGGTTTCATTTTTTAACTCTTAATGCATCAGATATCTTGGCTTCTGAAGTCATTATAGAATTTGATCTTTGCTTGGGTAAATTCCCTCAAGTTTCTGGGAACAAAACCATTATGTCCAAAACTTTATCCCCCCAGGATAAAAAGTGGGTAAATGTGTTTGTTTTGTCTATAAAAATAACATAAAATTCATCAAGAATACAGTTAGAAATTTTTCATGTTGTAGTGACTCTTGTAGCTGGAATTGGCTGTTTTTCAATGGATTATCAACATTATTAGCAACCATTAGCAATCACTCATGTGTTCCAGTGGCACATTATGTTTGCTAATCCAAGGTAATCATTATATTAGGTAACTGATCATTAGAAAACTATCTTGCTATTATGTTCGCACTGCTAGAAACTGTTGTGCTGATTAAAGAAGCAATAGAACTGACCTTTTCTATCCCAGTTTAGTATCATTAATTCGATTTCAGGCTCAAAATGGCCAGGAACAAATAACTTTCTTCTGGAATTCGTCAATCTATACTTGTTCTGAGAAATTAACTTAAGATCGTTCACAATGATGAGTAGGACTCCCATCACAGAACAGCGCAAACTCTCAGTAATATAGAATAAAATAAGGTGTGAGAGGCCCTGCTGCACAACTGAAGAAGAGGACAAATACATTTGAGTCTCAGGCCCTCAATTGACATCTTCAACACAAGTCACAATGTCAACAGTGCATAACAATGTATACCCCTTATAGAAGGACACATACACTGGACTTTCTATTCTGGTTAGACACAATTGGCACATTCTTGCATGAAATAGCCTTCATTTCTCAGAGTAAGAATATACTGGCGAGTTTCAGATTTCACACTTAAATGTCAAATTGGAGCCTGTAATCAAACTCACTATTGTGGATGTACTCAATTCTCAAGGCCAGTTGTATTGCATCTTTAATTGGCACAATAGTCTTCAGCTGTGCTAACATATATGCAAAACGATTTTCTTGATCAAATAGCCTTTTAAAATGATGAAGTTAGCAAACACCAGACTGATGGTTGCTGATAATGGACCTATACACCTAGGACATTTTCAGCTACAATAGTTTACATTTTCAACATTATCAATGTCTACACTGTATTTCTTATTAATGTAATATTATTTTAACGGAAAATACTATATACATTTTCGAAAAGAACAAGGATATTTCAAAATTACTCCAAGCATTTGAACGTCAGTGTATTTTGCACACGCTATCCAGTGTGTTCCTCCGATAGGTAACAGCGATTATACTAGTTGTATTATCTGCATCAAAAGCCACACTGAATAAGTGTACCATGACCTCGTTTTCTGAGCGTCTGCGTTATCACTGGGCTCTGGCGGTTGGGCCTGCGTGTGACATCGGTGCACCCGACACGGTCCTCAGAGAGACTTGTTGAAATGTCTCGTTCTGTGTCTGGAAGTAAATACCACCTTTCAGTTGTGTACCACGTTACCTCATGTTGTTCCACACAGGTCCTGTATTGACCTCGCCATGTGACTTAGCGGTGTTAATCATGCAAGCCTCAGGTCATTTGATGTGTGCATTCTCTGACTATACTTCAGCGTGCGTGTGTGTGTATGTGTGTGGTAAAAATATATGAATGTACGTGTGGTGGGGGTAAGGGCTTGGTTTGTTTTTGGCTAGCCTGCTAACTTCCTGTTTGAACACCCTGATTATCTCGCTACGTCTCTGTCAGGAGGAGAGTGTGGACGTTCGTGCGCTGAGGGCCAAGTTTCACGCCAAGGTTGACTTGTCTAGTAGCCGAGAGAGCACTTCTCCGATATCGCCACTGCTGGGATTTGGTGTTATGGCAAATGGGGGGCTCCAACACAAGCGGGTGCCTGTGGTACCCACACCGCCGCTTCCTGGATCCGGATCAAGCTCCTCCCCGGACCTCCGGAGACTGACCAAACGACCTGTGAGGGCTGAACTAGAGGGGATGATCGCCGGCCCCAGACCTCCAGCACCGCACCACCCCTATGGAGCCCCCAAGGAGCTGCCCAGGCCCACGCACCACCCCTCAGAAACAGACAGGCCGGGCAAGGCAAAAGTCCCCGTAGAGCGCCTGCAGAACATGATGCTGAAGCCAAAAGTGGCACCGTTCACCCCGCCCAAGCCGACGTCTCCCTATCTGCCTAAGCAGAGGAGTCTAATGGAGGTGATCCCCCTGAGAAGGGCCCTTCCACCCGAGGGTCCGCGTCCCATAAAGCCCAAACGGCCTCCCCTCGTCAACCTGCAGACCCATCAGAGACACACCAGGGCACCAACCCATACAGAGCAGCCGGAGTTAAAGAGAAATGAAGGTAAGCCGGAGGATTCCATTAAAAAAAGCTAGTTCCATATCAGGTGACTAATCAAAGTCTTCATCTAAATGTTGCACTCTATGGGCTGAGAGAAAAAATATTTGGGGAGGTTTTTGTCATTTCTCATACTTGTCTCTGCAGGAAATGTATTTCCAGTGCCATGGTCTACCTAAAATCAATAGAAGTAATAGACGCATTTGAGGATGTTCGAATAGAAATCTCATTATCATCTGAAATCAACTCAGTATTTGGCTTGATGTTACTCTGCGATTCATACAGCCTGTTTATCTTCCATAGATTTTCAAATAGCAGTGGTTAAAGTTAGTTGAAGTTCAAAATGGCTCCCCAATCTCTGACCCAAAGGGAAGGTGTAATACCATCTGGGGGCTGTTATGGGACCCCACTACGGAAACCTGAACTGACAGTGACCTCCATGTGCTGGGAGAGTACATTTTGGGACAAAACTCTGACAAAAACAAATGTTTTATAAGACAGTATATGTGCTTTCGCTTCCTATTTTATCATACCTTGAGTGTACCGCAAAAATAGCTTTCTCGAGTGTGCTGTTCTGATGCTGTGAGGCTCAGGAAGGAACCAAAATGCAGGTTGCCAAATCAAACAAGGTTTTATTTGCACCTTGACAAAAGCAACCAGACGCATCCTCTGCGCGAGTAAAATAAAGATGTGCAATGCACGGGCGAGGCCAGTTCTCCAAGTCAGCATAACGCCGTGCACAAAACAAGCAACAGATGACAATAACGAACACAGAGAGAAGACACACGAGGGCTTATATACCTAGTCAATAGGAATCAGCTGGAAGGAATCAGGGAGGGGTGCATTCACAGGACATGGGAAACAGGACAAACATGAACGGTGGTGACTAAAAGGCCGGCGACGTCGCACGCCGTGGGAGGGCACAGTATTCCTTGGTTTAGCTAAATGATGCCTCTTGTTGGACAATTTGGTAATTGTACAGATCGTTAATCGGTTCGTTTGTTAATTTCCATTGAGCATGAACGCTGTGAAATGAATAATGATATCCTGGTACCCCCAGGTGTATTGGTGCGGTTCAAACGTAGACAAACCCAGCTTGTGGTTTCTTGTCCCCAGGTGGCAGGAGTCTGTCTCTCCCAGGGCCTGCCAGTCGCACAGCCCCCGCAAGACCCCCAGCCAAGCCCAGCAGCCTAACACGCCAGCGCACCCCGGTGTGAGTGCCCACTGTCAAGTGTTCAGTGTTAAAGGTTCAGTGTTAAAGGTTCAGTGTTAAAGGTTCAGTGTTGAACTGAGAGCATAGACCAAGACAGGGACATTTACGTGTTAACCTTAAGTGTGCCTCACAGTTATTAGTGCACTCACCTTCACACTTTTCTTTTTCACACTTGTTATTATGTCGTTGTGTCCTTGTATGATTCTCTACACGACTCTGTACGTTACTCGATATGCCTGAACACTAAGAAGAGCTTATTTCCCTCCACATTGGACATACGTGTGTCCTTCTGATTCCTGTTGTCTCGTTAGACATTTCGAGGATGACTATGACGACATAGATGTGAAACCGCCGCCCCCGCCACCAAAGCACCCTGGGAGCTGGGACAAAAGTGGTACGATCGGAGAACCGAGTAATTCTTATGAAATCATTAATTATGCAATTATGCGTCCTGGGATTCGTGAACTACTTGAAATGGACATTGTGAAGTAGCTAGGTAGTGTTTATCGGTAATTACTGTTACCGCACAGTGGCGGAGCTAACAAAGATACTACTCTTTTTGCCAAAGGTGAAATGTAATGTTTTCCTGTAGTTGTTTTGTGAACAATTGAACCTCTTTTTCCGTCAAAATATGATCTAAATGTAATCTTTCCTTAGGATTTGACTCCTATGTCATTTGTGTTACCATAATTTCTAACAAAAAAGGTTGAAATTATGTCACGCAATAATGCATGTATTTTACATTTGTATTTACATGTGATCGGTGGTTTCTTTTGCTGTCTATTCTTTCACCCACAGACAGCTTGAATGACCATAGTTCTTCACAAATAGATGAGGTAAGAACATTCATTTCCCCCCCATTGTAGGTTCAAAATCAGTGAGCATTTATGAAAAACACATCTTTGGAATTCTGAATGCATTTCATAACATTTACCCTGGATTTATTTTCTTTTTCCTGGCTGCAGGGAAGCGATGAAAGTGAAATCTATGATATGATCGACGAGTAAGTACTATAAAGAAACATTTTTATGCCTGCAAAAACACACATAAATGACTGTAAGTATATTGAGTTCTTAAATGTTATCAAAACTGACAACTCAGAACCCATAAATGTGGTTGCATATCTCTTCAAATATTGTATCAATATATTAATAAGTATCCAATTCAAATATTTTTACTGATCGGTTTATACATCAGTTTGCATTTTCACATTTCAGAAACCAAGAACAAGAACAAGGAAATAAAAGTTCTGATAAGAAGAAAAAAAAAGAGCTGAAGCAGCAACAGGAGCAAGAGAGGAGAGAGCTGGAAAGGGAAAACAAATACAGGAAGAAATTTAAGGTGAGGCATTACATTTTAGGGCAGGCATTACATTTAAGGTGAGGGATTACATTTAAGGTGAGGCATTACATTTAAGGTGAGGCATTACATTTAAGGTGAGGCGTTACATTTAAGGTGAGGGATTACATTTTAGGGCAGGCATTACATTTAAGGTGAGGGATTACATTTAAGGTGAGGCATTACATTTTAGGGCAGGTACTACATTTAAGGTGAGGCATTACATTTAAGGTGAGGCATTACATTTAAGGTGAGGGATTACATTTTAGGGCAGGCATTACATTTAAGGTGAGGCCTTACATTTAATGTGCTAGTACGGGAACATCACTTTGAATGTATTTCTGCCCTCCCTCAGCTGGAGCCAGGAAAGATAGAGGTGCTTCACACAGCCAAGGTTCGAGAAGACTGGCAGGGGGGGAAGGACGATCTTAGTGTTCGACAAGGAGACCATGTTGAGATCATCCGGGTGAAAAACAATCCAGGGGGAAGATGGCTGGTCCGCACCGCGTCTGGTCACTGTGAGTTAACCCCTTCCAGTTGGTCACAGAACTACAGTTCTGCATTTGTTCCATAAGAGATACTAGTTCTATATCTGCGTTGTCAGCGTAACATTGAAAACCGCAATCATTTTTGATACCTCCAAAAATAAAAAAGCCATTACTGAAGTGTACCTTTGCAGACGGCTACATCCTTAACACATGTGTGGATGTGGACTACGAGGAAGTGAAACGTAAGCTAAAAATGTCCAGAGCCATCGATTACTTACCACCACCTCCCATACCTCCTGCTCCGGAAGACAACGACATCTACTATGATGTGGAATCCTCGGATAACGTAAACAGGTACTTTGGCTCTCACAGAAATACACGTTGCTTTCACTTTGTTTGTAATTCAAGCCTGAATGCAAGTGATGACTGAATGATTTATATAGATGTTTTGGTCTGTTTTTTTCAGCAGCATGATTCAGGATGATGGTAAGTGGGACTGGGAATTATTGTCTTCAATTAAAGGGGCTAGGTGTGTGATTTTGATTTTTGATCTCTTGAATGAAATGTTTCAAGCTAATGATTCAAACCTCTTCAGAGTTCCTGAGATGTTTGCCTTTTGAACTAACTTACCGGTCCGTCAATAAGTTTGCATTTGTGTGTAGTCCCCTCATTCTCGCTTTAGACACTCGTAGAATTATCCCTTCCACCCTTAACCACACTGGACTAGCAAATTATTTTTGGTAAGAGAAGAGGAGAAGTGTTATCTTTTGAATTCAGTCATGAGAGGTTGAATTCTACACAGGATTCTACACAGTGCCCTTGAAGTAGTTAATATAGTATGTCAATGTTCCTGTAGAAGAGTAAGTGTTACTATATCCCCTTTATCTATCTATCTTTCTATCTATCTATCTATATATCTATCTATCTCTATCTTTCTATCTATCAATCTATCGATATTCTTTATCTCTCCAAACACAGATGACTATGATGATGTCCAAGACTTCCCTCCTCCACCTCCTGAAATAAGGTACTCATCGAGATTACCTTTAAATGTACTTTTTTCTCATGGCCTTCATAAATACACACAAGGGCCTTTCTATTTATTTTAATATTGCTGTGCAGCTCAGATAGGTTGCTAAATGTGGTCTGTAAATTTAAAAATGTATTTCTTCTTCTCTTGCATGTAGAATGTATTGCACTAGAGTAGCGGCTTACGAACATTCATAAGAAAGTGTAAATGAGAAACTTGAAACTTTCCAAACAGGTTTGTTTGATCACACAACAAATCAACTTGCTAATGTTTCAGTCTAGATCCGAAGATTAAAAAGAAGCTGGAAAAAGAGGAACAGGAGTTTAGAAAAAAGTTTAAGGTAAATCTTAACTTTTCTCTTGTTGCATGAAACTGTAAATAAAATGTATCTATATACCTGAACACGTGTTTCCACATGTTTTACCCCACTTGCTACTAAAACACGGTGATAACCTGAGGTATGCAAAGAAAGAAAATGTGACTTTTGTTTTGTCAGTTTGAGGGGCCCATTACTGTGTTACATGTAATGATGGCTGATGTAACCATCAAGAAGGTTGGACGGAAGGATCTACCAGTGGATCAAGGAGAGATCTTAGAGGTCATTCAACTCACAAACGACAAGAAAGCCCTGTGTCGGAACAATCTGGGAAAATGTATGTGAAGGCATCGCCCTCTTGTGATAAGTCTCTGAATATTTTAGCGTATTAAGCCTAGTTTCAGGACTAAAAGCAAGTGCAAAAGAAATTGATCTTGTTGTTTTAGTCCCAGACTAAGCTTAATCCATGCAAAACTAGGCCATGGTGTTTACGAAGTGTGAGCCTACTGACTAATAAGTGACAGAAAATGCCCTATTTTTACAACTTTAATCAGCATGAGTGCCATGGTTTTTAACTATTTTCTTTCTCTCAAAGATGGATATGTGCCCAGGAATGTTCTTCTTCATGCGTAGGTGTCTAATATATTTATTCTACTCTGATATGAATATAATTCCTGGTACTCAGTCACCGATCTTATATTGTCTTGGCTACAGCGGCCTGTGTCTAACAGTTCTGGTTCATTTGGTTGTCGATGTTTCTTTTCAGGGAAGGGGATGATATATATGACGACATTGATCATACCGGTATGTGATTCTTAATTAATGATACGGCCAGCATTGTTTACCCATATTAGCTATTGCAACGTATTCGTTGTTGTATAAGTCCGAAGACCTTTTTTTTCACATTCTCTCTCTCCTCACAGAAATCGATGACAATGACAATATCTATGATGATTCAATCCACTGAAGACGTTTTCCTTTCTGTATCATAGATATTGGACCGACAATGTAATGCATGTCTTCCATGGAGACACAAACACATACACATCATTGGCAGACAGACACTGACACACAAAAATATCCTAAGAAATGAATAACGTATTGCACGATTGTTGTTTGCTTCCATTTGCTTGTAGAACTATTTAATACACTATACTTCGTTCATGGCCTGGCTTTTGGAGATAGTTTGAAGAATAAATAATGTTTTTGTACATTTTAGTGTGTGTGTGTGTTATGTAAAAATGTACTGAATAAGATGGTCGAATTGACGCGCCATAAAAAAGTGCACCACAAATAGACGCATAAGTGAAATCACCAATACTACTTATTGTAGCAACACAGCTAGGACAGCAACAAGTTCATGTGGAAATGTACCTCGTAAGCATAGTTTTGCCGAATTAACTGTCATTCCTCATAACTGCTCATCAAACATTTGATTTACTATACGAACAAAACAGGTCTCTGTCCGGATGCGTCTCACAACCTTATCGGAGCACACAAGTGACTAAATAAGAGCGCTACTATCAAATCATGGTTTTAATATGCCGGCTCCTCAATCAATGTCATGTATCAAACAAGCTGCAATCCATCCATAAAATTGTAGAAATATTTTATGAACATGTAGTTGTCGTTTTTGCATCATTATATCACCCTACATCTACATTTTAAAAATGTTAAACAGATTAGATCTGTCTATGGTAGACTCTTTCGAACTGCCTCTTACATTAGTTATTAGTACGGTAAACAGTCTCCAAATGAGAAAATTCGATATGTTAAATTCTGATATGACTTATCAATACGAATATTTTATTTCATAAAGATATTACTTCGATAAAGTAACTTGATCTTTCAATATGTGATCTATTACTAATGCCTGGATAATATAGCAAGCAACACTTCCCGTTCAAAGTACAAACCAAGCATTTACGTTTTCGTCAGTATCCACAGTTTACAGACCTCAAACTAAATGTAGACTATAGGACACCGGTATATTTCACCAAACTTTATGTGTATCGTCATACTGAAAATACCTTAACGCTGAAGAAAATGCCATCTGCCACGTACATTTACGGATCGTTGTTAGTCTGATCCTGCAAGCTATCAACCAGGGCATCTCGTTCGTTGGAAAAAGCTGCGCGCTCTTTGCCGACCCCAACCGCACTGTGCACATAATGCAAAATTGCTTAGAGTCGCTCGTGAACGTGTTAGAGTCGTATAGGGGAAGAGACAAAGTGGTGAGTATTGCTACACCTAAAGTGTTTCAGTATGATTGAACATACCTGTAATACTAGTATATGACAATTCCTCCTAATACTGTCCTTGGTGACATATTTTTGGTCAGATACGGACAATGTGCTATGGGTCTCAGCTGGTTGGAGGAGTCCTTTCTGAGAAGCTGGGGCCATCTTCCACAGAGCTTGGAAAGAGACTCCTGCTGTTGTCTGCACAGCTCAGCCACTGCCGGACTGTACTTCGACTCTTTGACGATCTGTCCATGTTTGCGTATTCACAAAGCTATGGTCTCGGCGCAGGGGTGAGCAAAGGCCCTTCACTCGTTACTCAAAGTGCACATTTTCTTTATTTCCATGTCCAGAAATGCCCTGTACGAAAAGGTTTGAAATGACATAACCAACCCCACCTTTCAAGATGTGGCAATAACATCTTGGCGTATTCATGAAGTCACAATTAAAACCAACAAGATGATTTGGAGCCAGGGAATTTGCTTAGATAATGATTGGAAATATTTTTTAAGGGGCCCTAAATCACTGCCTGCACTTACACACCACAACCTCCTCCATTAGGTTTACTCAGCCATGCGGTTGATTTCACCCTCTCTTCTGACATGTTCCCCCACAACCCCTCCTCCCTCAGGTAGAAGATTCTCCGCTGCGCTGGATGTCGGTGCTGAACAACATGGCTGACCAGCTCTACTACCCCTGTGAACACGTAGCCTGGGCTGCCGATGCCCAGATCATCAGCGCCAAGTCTGACACGTGGTGGCTGCTGAGTGGGGGCCTCTGGGGCCTGTCTCTGATTTTAGGCCTTCTAAGGTAACACGGCTCCTCTGGGCTTAAGCTTCCCTACTACTGACCAATCTGAGATCCTCTCCGGTAAGCGAGCTTTGCGGCACTGCTTGCGGGTTTGTTTGAATAGAGTACAAAAACAGTTACATGTTACTCGTTCGCTTGTGCGTACTTCTAGAAAGCGTTTTCTGAACAGAGAGTTGGTTGGACGAATGAGGTCACATTTGATAAATGAATATGGCCTACGTTCATATTTTAGCCTGGCGCTATTTTTATGTAGCCTTATTGCTCTGCTTAGGATTTGAAACTCTCTGGGAGCAGGGGAAGCCTTGCGACCGGCCAGGGTCACTGACTATTCAGATTGTCTATCGTAGGTCTCTGAGGGTTGTCATGCTGCTGAGGAAGAAGTTACGGAAGTTGAGACAAGGCAACAGTAGGTGAGTCTGGTCGACACTGTGGCGCTGTACTTGTGATGTTATAATAACAGTGTGCCAGTAGGCACGTTTGTTTTCCTTTTCCTGGTGCTAAAAGCGGGCATGGTATGCTACTTTATAGAGCATCCCTGGGTCCTAAAGGGATATCTTGACTTACTCGCTACAGGCCTTGCAAAACAAACAGGATTCTGGAATCTTGCTCTTCCAATACATGTTCGTCCTATCATATTTCTGGTAAGGCTACTTGAAATGTGTCTCTCAGAACCAATGACTAAATGTATGAAATATTTGATTTGTCTCTCTTCAGCGAAGGATCAGTTGACGACAGGTCTCAGCTCCAAAGACAGGTGCGAGGGGAGGTCCTTAATATTCTCAGCAGCCTGGCAGATCTGAGTAACGCCGTTCATTGGATGCCCCCTGGTTTTCTCTGGGCAGGATGCTTTCCCAATTGGCTAGTGGGACTCATGGGCACCACGTCATCCCTGATTGGCTTGATCCAGATGGGTGCCAGTCAAGCAATCAGTGCTTAGTCTTATGTCTCTGACAAATCTCCAAAATCGTTTGACTGTAAGATTTTGATTACCAAATCATCATTAGAATGGACAATATGATTTGTTATATAGATCACCAGGGAAGTGGGTAACAAGCAAGGTCGAATACATTTTTGAGTGACGATGTTTTGCACAATGTCTGTCACTAACGGTTTCATATACAGTTACGGCTCATCGCGGCATGAAATAATGGCTTGTGTGTAAACTGGTTACCAACAGGATTACCATAAAGCTGATTTGCTTACATCTGTGGTATATGAGATCCTATTACGTGGGTATTTCAAAACATTACTGTTTACTGCTGTAATTGTATTGGTTATAACTGGTTATCAATTGCAATCAGGCATCTTGAGGTTTTGTGGTATATTGCCAATATACTACGGCTAGGCGCTGTGTCCTGAAAATCCCATGTGGCATTGTGCCTAAGAACAGCTCTTATTCGTGGTTTATTGTCCTTTACTGCACTAAGCATGTGGGGTTTCAGCGTGGTTCCAGGTCTATGAGTAAGACATGAGAAGCTCTGTCAGCCTGTTAAGGCATGTTCACAAGGCCTACAATTTCTCCTTGCTATGCACTCTAATGCTCCGTTATTATTCTCAGAATTCCTGACAGAAACCCATGAAATGTGAAAGTGTATTATAAAGGTTATAAATTCAGTCTATCTGGATAATTCTAAATGTTTTGTTATTGCTCTAGCATTAAATGTTTTGTATTTTGTTACCTAATATTTATGTAATATAATTTGTTTGTCAAATATAATCATAATCTGGGTTAAGAATAACAATTGCCCTTTCAAAGCAGTTATTTTTTAGTTTATTTTTTTGAATGCCATTTAATAAACTTGAGCACAAAACCTAGGTGCATCCTATTTTAATCACATGTTTCAACTGGTGTTTTTGGTGAGTAGTTATTTAAACAGGCTGGATATATTTAGAGTGAACTTAAAGCATCTTTGATCAAAGTATGTATGACTTTCTTATTTACTGGGTTGACTTTTGCACATGGACAGAACAACTGAGCCCTACCACTAGACCACTTACGTTTAGATTTTTATGGTAATGATTTTCCAAGAAAAATAAGTTGGAATTTTTTATTTTAATATGTTATGCCGTTTCTGTTGAATTCCGATCCGTTTGACAATCGATTAAACATGACTTGAATCATTCGTACGCATGCGCAATAAATGAACTTGACTAGCAGTAGCGGCAGAGCATAAACAAGACCCAAAACCAAAATCGCAAAGGTGTCACGCCAACTGGTTAGCCGGGTTTGATAGTCAAATGCGTTTTCATGTGTCATACATGATATAAGCGATCAATTAATAAACTCGGCTAACGTTGCGTTGTTTACTTTTCTGTTTTATTGGAGTGACTTTTAAACCTCGTCAACTTAAACCGTGGCAGTGAAGTTCCAGCACAGCAGTTGCTGTCGAATGGGTGAGCATCGAAATTATGCAAAATTTCAATGATCAATGTGCCCACAAGCCAACCGGATGATAAGATTTGTTAGTTTATTACCTGTAAATTTGCCCAACTGCAGGACTGTAGTTAAGTAAATAGAATCTAAAAATGTTTACCGTACTGCTAACGCTAAATGCTATTGCTAGATCGTAACAAGCATTTCTCAAGTTTTGACAATCGAGCCGGGTTTTTATTGTGATTAAACCGAGGGTGTGCAAATGTGGAGCTGTACTATAACCCCTGTTCTTCACTTCTATATGTGCACTAATGCCGTTAATGATTGACTTTTTTTAACCCTTCGGTTCATTTTGTTTCGTATGAGAAAATTGTTCACATACGGTGGCTTCGGTTGTACTATAGCTCTATATTGTCAGTCATTTCTCAAAAGGACAAGGCTGTGGGTGACGCATGATAACATGTACTTTGAGGCAATAACACTGCAATGTTGATGGACATAACCCCGCAATTAGAAAAAGAGGGCACTCATTATCCCTTATGCAGGAAACGGTTGCTGCGATAAACAGTTATTTTTGGGAATGTAATATACATATATTATTGCACAGAGAAGTTTTAATAGATCAGGCTACCTAATGCCCTTGAATTGTCTACTTTCTCAGTGACAACAAACCCAAACTTTGGACAGTGGCCTGTGTAAACCGTCAACCTTTACCAAACACCCCCAGATGGCTGTGACAGCAGTGTCTATAATTTGTAACTGCTGATGTACCGCCTAACACCCGTGCTCCAATCCACAAAATGGAGACGGACAATTGCCCTGCAGTACACAAGGCGAAATCAACAGTTTCTTCAGCTCATGGTCAACAAAAACACACTGCTAGTGTTCAACATACTGTCGTTGAGCCAGACTGCTGGAGGGAGAACCCAAACCCTGCCTTCCAGGTCCCTGAATCAATAGACCTGGACTCATTCCAGCTAATAGAGCCCCCTCCTCTGGACTGGAGGTCGGATGACTCTAGTGATGCCGGGTCAGTGGATGAGTTGGATGACCCCGTCTTCCCTCCCCCCTCAGGCCCTGTCGAGGGTCCTGAATACCGACATTCAAGCGAAGCCCTCGATGAGCGCCAGCCTCCCTTGGACACCGGTGACACTGTAGCTTCTCTTGTCCTAGTCACCCAGGAGGATCATCTAATTGACTGTGTGGCCGAGGATAGAACGCCGACTGACAAGGTCCTGGGTCCTAGTGAAGAAGAAAGAGAGGTGGAGGGGAACAAGGCTGAGGTGCGGAGGCCGGGTGACGAAGACCACACTCGGATCCACCACCTGCTGAATATACTCCAGGTCGTCGAGGGAACCCCCACCCTGAGTGACTCGACCTCCAGCCAAACACTGCCACAGTCAGCGTTCCTGGAACCCTCTGAAATTGATGGTGAAAGCACATCTCTGCTGGCGGAAAGGAACCAACTGCTTCCAGAACCAAGCCAGGCATCAGGGCTTCTGTTCTCGGAAACCCACCAGCGAGATTTGGTAGGTCTGCTGGAGTGCACAGAGTTGAGGTCTCCCCGTCCCAGCCCCTCTGTCAGCCAGATTCCTCCGTTCATGGCCCGGAGAGGGGAGATCGATGCGGTGGTGTCGGTCTCCTACAACCAGGAGGATGGAGAGCGGTTCTGGGACCACTTCGGGAATGGCGGGCGTCCGCACAACAGCGATGACTCCCCGGGCTCTTCCCTGGAGGATGAGGTCCTGGAGCCTGTGTGGATGAAGTTGGCGGAGGATGATGTGGAGAACATTGAGCCGGTAGGTTTGTGGTGAAAGATGGTGCACTACAACATTGTTATTAATAGATATTTTGCTGATGCCGGGTTCGAGAAATCTGTGCGTTTTAGTCAGTTCAATAGGTAATTTACTTCTTCGTTTACAGGGCACCAAAGACCACCCAGCCTATAAAGATGGTAAGCTAAACTTAGGCCTGTAAGTATCGGCACAGTGAAACATTTTCTGTTCTTTTACTATACATCAAAAGTTTGAATCAAATAATGAATATGAGGTTAAAGAACAGATTCTGTGTTTATTTGAGGGCATCTGTCCACAAAATGGTTTCACCAAGAATAACGTCTTCACTGTCCCCATTTCCCACTAAGGACACTGCAAATGTTTTTTATTGTTGTTTGGTGTCTAAATAATATCAGTATGTTTTTGATGAGATACTTTGTTCTGTTGTCAGTTCCTGGCCCCTGTGACCCAGACGACCTCTTAGACGGGGTCATATTTGGGGCTAAGTACCTGGGTTCCACCCAGCTCAAGTCTGACAAGAACCCTTCAACAAATGCCCGCATGAAACAGGCGCAAGAGGCTGTGGACAGGATCAAAGTGAGTTCAGGCAACTTTGCCAGCAGTGACCTGCTGTGGACAGTAACATCAGAGCGCCGGCAGATTTTCATCTGACAGCTGCTCTTATCTTCCTCCAGGCCCCTGAGGGAGAGTCCCAGCCAATGACAGACGTGGATCTCTTCATCTCCACTCAGCGTATTAAAGTGCTTAGCGCAGACAGCCAGGTGTGCAGAGGCTACCGTTCATGTGGTTCGCTGAGCATGGCGTGCTTTGCATTTGATGCTAAAGTAGTTGAAGGCCGTGTCTTGAATAGGCAGAGATGACTGTACAGTCGACTGGTCAAGAGTACTCACAGTGGGTCCGTTTATTAGCTGGCTTGCTTCTGCATGGCTGGCTACCCATAGATATAAAGTGGGTGATGTTACACTAGCCAGGCCATCTCTGCTATAGGCACATGGAGAACGTCTCTGTCAAGGATTAAGAAATACCCCAAAATACGTTTTACCCACCGTCGTCTGTGTCTTTGAAGGCGTTTGGTAAACAGTAAATGTTCCTACACATATCTAACTGGGTTTCCCCCACAGGAGGCCATGATGGACCATCCTCTCCAGATGATCTCCTACATCGCAGACATTGGTAACATCGTGGTGCTGATGGCCCGCAGGAAGCCGCCCGGAGGGCGTAAGAGCCAGGGGGAGAACCCGGGCGGGGCCAGCTCCCCCGCACCACAGAAGAAGTGCTGCATGATCTGCCATGTGTTCAACTCTGACGATGTGAGTTGAGCGAGGGAAAACCAAAACGATGCGATGACAGGTGGTGTTCTGTTGCGTTTCTTAGGAAACAACCAGAGGGCCAGTGAATGTTCTACATTTTCTGGGTTAACGGTACTTGCCGAAGCGACTGCATAGCCACGTGTTTTTACGATGGAGGTCATCTATCGAGAACAACGGGCCATGTCCGGGTTAGCCGCTGCTCGTTTTGGCTTCTTGAGGAACAAGTTTAAACCAAATGACTGGTAATTGTCTGAACACGCCTACTGACTCACTGTGTGTGTGTGTGTTGCGTGCAGGCCCAGGTGATCGCCCAGGCTATTGGCCAGGCCTTTGGGGTGGCCTACCAGCAGTTCCTCCACGTCAACGGCATCAAGGCCAGTGAGCTGAGACCCAGCGAGTACAGCGACTACCTGGGGACCCAGGAGCTCTACAATGGAGACCTGGTGCACTTCTCAGATTCAGATAACATCAGAGAGGTACAATGCAACTCCACGAATGTCCACGCCCGGTCATAACAACCAGCCAGGAGCAGTTAGTGTCCGCTGTCCTTTTCGAGGACAGAAGAACCGATGTTTTGGCTTGTCGGCTTGATGATTTGATGCAGCAAGCTTTCAGCGCTAAGCTAATTTCTGTCTTCACACCGGCTTTCTGTGTCCAGGTGTGTATTTCCAAGGCTCCCGGGGAGATTGTGGGCGTGGCGGTGGTGGAGTCTGGCTGGGGCTCCATCCTCCCCACCGTGGTCGTGGCCAACCTTCTGCACGGGGGCCCAGCGGAGCGCTGCGGCGCCCTCAGCATTGGGGACCGGGTCATGTCTGTCAACGGCACCAGCCTCGTGGGCCTCCCCATTGCCAGCTGCCAGAGCATCATACGGGTAAGAGGGGCCAGTGTTCCGCTTCTGTGTCGCTGATCCGCTTCTGTGTGCCGGCTGATCCGCTTCTGTGTGCCGGCTGATCCGCTTCTGTGTGCCGGCTGATCCGCTTCTGTGTGCCGGCTGATCCGCTTCTGTGTGCCGGCTGATCCGCTTCTGTGTGCCGGCTGATCCGCTTCTGTGTGCCGTCTGATCCGCTTCTGTGTGCCGTCTGATCCGCTTCTGTGTGCCG
>JACXGK010000580.1:0-50818 GCA_016801125.1 Novumbra hubbsi
ATCAGTGTTCCTCTCCTTCACCCTGGACACGCCCTGCATCAGTGTTCCTCTCCTTCACCCTGAACACGCCCTGCATCAGTGTTCCTCCCCCTCACCCTGAACATGCCCTGCATCAGTGTTCCTCTCCTTCACCCTGAACACGCCCTGCATCAGTGTTCCTCCCCCTCACCCTGAACACGCCCTGCATCAGTGTTCCTCTCCTTCACCCTGAACACGCCCTGCATCAGTGTTCCTCTCCTTCACCCTGGATTTTATTGACCGATTGCAAAATGTTTTGCAGGTGAATTGCTTGAGTTGGTAGTTCTTAGTTCTTATTTACTTTTCTACTCTTTGATGCAAATACTTCGTGTTTGTTTTGTCCAGAGGAACTCCTCACCTAAAACATTTTGTAATATACAGTAAAAGACCAAGCCATTGTATCAGCCTGTCCGACTGTTATGATTTGTTATTATCTTTCGTGAATGCTGCATTATTACAAAATACCTCTGCTTCAAGAAGATTAGCTTCTTTGTGTAAGAACAAAGCCACAGACAAAATCCTTGAGTGTTGTCCAATCACAGACGGCAATATGAGGTCTGCACAACAGCTTTCACAGGTACAGTTTACTGTAAAGCAATCTCACATATGATAAAACAAAGTTCACAAAATATAATGATGATGGTGGCGTTGGGCAACAGCTTTGATGGGGAGAAAAGAAGTCTGGAAAGTAATCCCAGAGTTGTGTTAGGCTGTTGCTATATTCAGTCCCTTCAAACAAAAATGTGGATCCTTTTACTCCTTAACAAAGATATAATTTAGGATTAGGTCATAACTGCTGTGAAAGACAATGAAAAATGTTGCTTGTTAGTTGCAAAGAGTGTACCTCAACCGATTGCCTTTATCCAGCCATGGTGATATAACACCAAAGAAAATATTGATTGGTTTGATGAAATCATGTGCAAAATGAACCCAGTCAGTGCTATCCATTACCCTGGCGAGTCGTGTGTCTCTGGCGAGAACGGATGTTATCAAATGTTGAGCAGTTTCCTCTGAAAGACAAAGAAAATAATTCCTCTCATGTACAGAGATAACATGAAGCAACATTTATATATCAGTGAGAAAGAACTGCCATTAAACAAGAATAGTATGTTCTTTGATCCTAGGTGGCCTTCAAGTGACATTGGAAAAGGAAAAATGCATATGGGTAAAACTGGGAGTTTGCCCACATCACAGTTAATGAAGGAAAGCAATTTCTGGTCTGGGACAATATCCTATTACCTGCACAATAACAAGACAAGCATGGGTTTCAGATATAGCAGATCCAGCAACATATTTAGCGATACACATCTAATCATTGTGGCCTATAGGCTGACATGAATCTATAGCTAGACATACATGCAAGATGAAGCATGCGTGCAACATCTTATTGGCAACATAAAATAAATAAAAAACTGCCATTATCGAAGCTGAAAGCAGGACCTTCCTATTCAAATTCAAGGCAACAGCTTTAGAATGACTTGGTTTTGAATAAATAGACTTGATTCACCAACCATGAACTGAATACTCACAAACACAAATATACAGGTGTGAGAGAATAAAAAAGGTTGGGGAAGGGAAAATTGCAAAAGCAAATAACTTTGCTAATTTTATTTGTTTATTTTCTCTGAAAGACCTGTGACAAACATATAATGAACAACCCTGTTTACCCAAAAAATGTGAAGCTGTGTAAATGCATATAAAAACATAATGACATGATGTGTAAATCACATGCACAATTATGTGCAAATCATCTATTCCTACATTTATTTAAAGATCAGTTCGGCTCTCTTTTGTTGTATTTTTATTTTTGAATGTTTTCAATGCTTGCTAAAATAAGCAAGGCTTGCCCTGAAGAAGCCATAATATGGATGTCAGCATATGTTGCTCCAAAACCTATATATATTGTTCAGCGTTAATGGTGCTTTCACATATGTCCAAGTCACTCGTGCCATGTGCACTAATGCACCCCCATACCATCATGGATGCTGGCTTTTGAACTATGCACTGAAAACAACCAGGGTGATCCTCGATTTAAAATGTTGATTCGTAAGAACACAGGACAGTTTTCCACTTTGCCTCAGTTCATCTCAAATGAGCTCAGGCCCAAAAAAGGCAGCTAGGTTTCAGTATCTTGTTTATATCTGGTTTCTTATTTTCACACTAGAGTTTGAATGTGCACTTGTGGATGCATTGACGTACTGTGTTCACAGACACTGGCTTTTGGAAGTGTTTCTGAGCTGATATAGTTAATTCCCCTACAGAATCATGTCTGTATAAAAACACTACGCCGCCTGAGGGGCCGAAGATCACGATCATCCAGTATTGATTTTCGGCCTTGTCTTTTTTGGCATACAAATATTTCTCCAGATTCTCAGACTCTTTAACAATACTAGGTACCATCGATGATGAAATCCCCAAACAATTTCGGTTTTTATGTAAAGCAACGTTACATTGTCTCACACTATTTGCCTGTGCAGTCTTTCACAGAGTTGTGAACCACTCCCCATCTTGCTGAAAGACTCATACTCCCTGGGATGCCCTTTGTATACCCAATCATGTCACTGATCTGTTGCTTATTAACCTAATTAGTTGTGAAATGTCCCACCAGGTTTTTCTTCTTCCGTTACAAAATATGCCAAGTCTTGTCACAGCTTCTTTTAAATGTGTTGCTGGCATCAAATTCAAAGTGGGAATATATTTTTCAAGAAACAATAACATTTCTTAGTTTCAACAAATGGTAGGTTGTCTTTGTTCTATCTGGTTTTCTTTAAATTGTTGACAGAAACAGGATTTTACATAAAAACAGGGTTGTACATTAAAAATAAACCAAAACCGTCAACCAGTCAATACATTGTGATAGTCATTTGAAGGCATGCTTGTTGATTGTAACGTAAGTGTGGTCAGGGAACCAGTCACAGTAGGGTCCCTAGCATCAGTTCGTCCCCTCACATCCTCCATGATTGTTGATTGTAAAGTAAGTGTGGTCAGGGAACCCGTCACAATAGGGTCCCTAACATCAGTTCCTCCCTTCACATCCTCCATGATTGTGAAGCAAGTGTGGTCAGGGAACCCGTCACAATAGGGTCCCTAGCATCAGTTCCTCCCTTCACATCCTCCATGATTGTTGATTGTAACGTAAGTGTGGTCAGGGAACCCGTCACAATAGGGTCCCTAGCATCAGTTCCTCCATTCACATCCTCCATGATTGTTGATTGTAACGTAAGTGTGGTCAGGGAACCCGTCACAATAGGGTCCCTAGCATCAGTTGCTCCCTTCACATCCTCCATGCTCCAGGTTGGTAATGGTTAGCTTCGTTCAAGATGCTGAAGGTTGGTCTTCACAATTTTATCAGTCAGATTGTCTTTGCATCTAGTCACAGTCATCTCCTAAAGCAGTATCTGACTTCTTAAGGCCGCTGTTCTGGCATTGTAGTCCCGTCATGTCCAATTAGTCCCGTGCAAGCTAGTGTATTCTTCTTGAAAAACATTTATCATGTCTTTGGTATTCCATCTGACTGCGTTCATTGTGTTCATTTCATGAACCTTTGCCTGACAGGCAGCTCTATCCCCTGGGTGCTGTGACTCCAACAAGTGTCCTTTGTCCCAAATTGGACCCTATTCTTATAATTGTGATCTGTTTTTAGCAGGCAAATTGTGAAACCCGTAGAACTCATAGGTCAAAAGCAGTACAGGGAATCGGCTACCATGTTACTCCAATCTCCCCTTCACTCTCCTCCTCCTGCCTTCCTTTCCCTCTCCTCCTCCTGCCTCCACTTCACTCTCCTCCTCCTGCCTCCCTTTCCCTCTCCTCCTCCTGCCTCCTCTTCACTCTCCTCCCTCCTGCCTGCTCATCAATCTTGTCCCTCCCGCCTTCCCATTACTCTCCTCACTCCTACCTCCTTGTCTCTCTCCTCCCTCCTGCCTCCCCTTCACTCTCCTCCCTCCTGCCTCCCCTTCACTCTCCTCCCTCCTGTCTCCCCTTTACTCTCCTCCCTCCTGCCTCTTCGTCACTCTCCTCCCTCCTTCACTCTCCTCCCTCCTGTCTCCTTGTCACTCTCCTCCCTCCTGCCTCCCCTTCACTCTCCTACCTCCTGCCTCCCCTTCACTCTCCTCCCTCCTGCCTCTTCGTCACTCTCCTCCCTCCTGCCTCTTTGTCACTCTCCTCCCTCCTGCCTCCCCTTCACTCTCCTACCTCTTCTCGCCTTTATTCTTTTCCTCTGTTTCTCTCTCCCTCTTCTTGCCTCCTTGAAGGTAATCTTGCCCAAGGCACTGCCAAGAGCCACACTCCAGCTTTCGGTGTGTTAGGGTTCTCTGTGGACTGGCTTGTGCAACAAGCAAAAGCCTATGCACACACACACACACACACAAACACACGCATAGACACACAAACAGCACACAACAAGTACACTCTCATTTACACTGACTCTCCACCTTGCAGCTCAATGTAACACACTGCCAACCCAGTTCATGATCCCTTCTGAGGCTATGTGAACATTCCCATCAAAGACAGTCCAGTCGTTCTATATCCCTTCAAACCGTTCCACTGTAAAGTTTTGTCTTGGTACAAATCTAGGATAAGCCTATACTCAACCAATCCTGACCCTTACCATCGAGGGCTATTCCAAACTGATCCACGATCAGCATCCAAGGGGCAACATAACTGCATCTGGGGCACAGAGACGGCCAGCTGTCTAACACATGCTCCACATGGCAGGTGATCATTTCTGCTTTGACACTAATGGTACGGGCTCAGGAACTATAAGAAGTAGCAGAACAATTATCTCATCAACTGTGGTGACACACACACTAACACACACACATACAAATGCACCAACTCACACAAACAAACACTAACACACAACACTACACACTAAAACATACAAACAAAACACACCCAGTCACAGACTAACACACTAAAACACACTCTCACACACAAAAACACGGATTCAGACGTGCAAGCCAGGGCTGAGAATATCCCTAATTATGTTGGGGCACTCATCAGACAAGAGAGAAGGTATTGTGACACATTTTTACCTACGTAAATGCAAATCTGGTACCTTAGTCATTCTATGTCCAGTAATTCTTTGCTAACTGACCCAAACCATGATACAAACAACATATTTTACACGTTTACCAACTAGAATGACGTTGCCTCCTAGCAAAAACTATTGGAAAAAGCAACTATCATATCAAAATATCTACCTAATAAAATATATAATATATTACAGATAGAGTTTTTTTGAAGTATATACAAATTTAGGCATACATATGGGGTAAAAAGAAGCTGGATTACAAATCCTGAGCCCAGGTTCAGTGTTAGCATTGCTGTAGGATGGTGAAAATTACTGAGGGCTCCTTAGCTTTTTGGGTCTCATGTTTTCAGTAGTAAATCCTTAACGGCGCATTGGGTAGCCTCTCGTTAGAAACATATTGCTTTTTTCAAAATAGTCCTCAATACAGAGGAAAATACAGATCAGTCTGACAAATTGCCGTGCTGGAAGACTTCTTCTCAATGGCGCTAAACCGAGGCTGTCCTCTTTAACAGTGTTCCTGTCTGTTTCTTTTCAATGTGGTCAGTCCCCTTGTCAAGGTAATGAAAATGTGTTCTGTCCCAGTGAATTGTGATTTGGAGATCAGAGTCACTGTCATTGAGTAATGTCAAAAAACCTTGACAGCTCTTCACTGGTTTCTGCCCGTATTCAGAAGATGTCAAAAAAGATTACCAACACAACAGCGGAGACCGCCTTGGGTCGAATAAATAGAAAACCATATTCTAGACCCTTGAGGCTGTTGGGAACCACATACCCTTTGTTACCACTAGACTGTACTTAGAACAATTCTACAGTACATCACTGGTGTGCTGGCACTACCAATGGTATGGGTTTGAGAAACGGGCCTAATCCCACCCAGTGTTTTCTGCAAAGGGAACCATTTTCTTTTCCGCTGCCCTTCGTATCAGACAGGTGAAGATGACGTTTCCCATCCGGCATGCAGACAATCCGGTGTGACTAAATTACTTATTTCAGCCGGAACCATGCTCCCAACCGCCCTGCCTCTTCATCATCCGCCGTGTGTGTGTGTGTGTGTGCAGGCAATCCCATTCCCCTCAACGTGGTGGCATTGCGGTGGTGACAGGTTGCTCTCCTGCTCAGCTAATGGAGCTAATACGCTGTGGAAAGGTCAAGTCGGGGAGGATTAGGGCCTAGTCCGCCGCTGACGGCTCTGACCTTATCAACAATAATGTCCTCGCGCGGCGAGGTAGCGTCCCTCACATGTCTTCCGTCACAGCCCCGTCGCGGCACTGACTCACACAGCCCGACTGACGTGAGTGACGTGGGATGAGGCCTGGCCACCAGACCCTGAACGCGCCGGGGTGGTATTGGGTCAGCAGTGCAGAGGTTGAGCGTCAACGCCAGAAGGGTCACAACGAGACAGTGGAGGAAGCCAGTGAATGAAGGAGAGCAGACTCGGCATTTCTTTATACGCCGGATGACACTGCGATGGACCACTTCGGGCATCGATCAGAAGCGATCAAATGAGTCCAACGGCCAGACGCGATGAAAACGAGCCCATAGGTCAGAAGCGATAAAATGAGATGAGTTCGAATGGATCAATATGTTTCGGCAAATATTATGTCAAGGAATAAGCTGTAATTTAGTTCCAGTAGAAGAAACAATAATGGCTCTGTTTTGCCAGATATTATGTGCTGTGTGGAAAAGGTAGAGTACAACAATGTCCACAAAACTAAAAACATTAAAATGACTTTCTAAATTAAAGATGTGCTGACTGTCTTAGGCTAAGCTTGCTAATTAAATAAGCACAAAGTCTAAAATGAATCATTTATACATCGTAGCGTAAAGTGTTCCTGTAGTGTGACATTTCTGCAAACATTTTCTGTAACACTGATGTGATGCAGTTTAATGTTCTGCATAATTGGTCTAGAGTTACAAAGTGTGAAATCCACACATTTGCGCCATGTATTTTATTCCCCAAACCTTTTTTATTATTTATATATATATATATACTGTATATCAATTTTTTTGGCTTGTCTTTGGATGAGGTGCACATGAAAAGCATTAAAAACAAAACATTGATGTTTCTTCCATTTCAGATCTCTTTAATGGCAACGTTCTCAAGCAAAGCAGGATCAGTTATTCAGGTCATCAAAAACCACACAAGAGACATTGACAAACAGTTCAGATTGACTTTGGATCTGCTTTGCCGCGACTTTCCATCGTTGCATCACATCTTTTGATATCAGGTCCCTCTCAGTTACGCTCCACGTGTAAACGCCGGCCGCGTCTCGGGTTACTCCAACATCACTGAGGGCCGTGAGGAAGCGATGTGTCCGGCAAAAACGTAGCGCGGCACAACCACTCCGGCGCCAGTCGCACCGACATACCTAACCAGCAAAGTCCATGCTCCTTTCCAATAAAAACGTCAAGACCAGTAAACACTCTCGTTTCCTGCCTCTAGCCACGCTCCTTCTCCCTCTCTCCTCTCCTGCTCTCTCCGTGGCTCTCTCTGGGGGGGAGGGGGGGGCACCCAGGCAGAACCGTGGACACAAATAAGCCACACCTGCCCTCCACCCCCAAACGGACAGGCGGGAAAGACAAGGCATGTCATAACCTTACTCGTCAGTTCTCCCATAACCATGCTTGTCAGCCGGCTCGGGCCTTGCTTCAGTACACATCTAGAACAGTGTGGGAGAGGCACCGCCACAGCCAGCGCCAACGTCTGGGTCCAGGTAGGGGGTAGACGGAGAGGCCCTTCTGCCTCGCAACTCACATCTAGGTTGTTGTTGTGCCCTGGTCCTTTTCATTAACAAGCTCTGCTGTGCACTTACATAATCGAATATGGACGTTTGGAAGGGCAAGGGTTATGGAAACTATGTCTGGGGACCCCGCAAGGGCATTTTCACATGTAATCACCCCGATATAACGGCCAAACAATTAAACCGGGATATCAATCTGTCCAGGTAGGAAGCAAAAGGGATCGTGAATCAATTTCACCCCGTTTTGGTGCAAGTGAAAGTGACAACAGGCGCACTGGAGAGGCAACAGCAAGACAACGCCGAAGACGGGAACGGTTTTGCGTCACAGACAATTGCTTTCTCCTCGTCCTTCCTGATTCTGGTCTAGTTGTGCGTTTTGCCAGTGTCCTTGTCACTACTGGTAGCATGAGGCTGTGCCTGCAGCCCGTTCAGGATGCACAGGTAGGCCAGCAGGAGGAGCACTGCCAGAGCGCTACAGAATGACCTCCAGTGGGGCTACGGGAGTGCATGTTTCTGACTGTCAGAACCAGAGGGAGGCATGAGGGTCTGACGTCCTCTAGTGGGACCTGTGTTTACAGCCCAGCACTGTGCATTCGCCCGGGGGAACTCCAGAATCGCTGCAAGATTTACAGTGAGGCATATTACAGATGGGTGCACACAACTTGATAGACATATAGACACTGTCTGGAAAACTAAATAGGTATTTTTGATGTTGAAGTCATTTCTTTTGTTGTTTGGGCTACTTATTTTCAGGACATACGTGCGGGGTTATATTTTAATCAAGATCATTTCTTGTTTCAAATTGGCTTGAAAATCAGAGGAAAGTTTTAAGGATTGCTATTGAAAAATGCCTTAGGATGAGAAGATACATGAAAAGCACAAGGAATAATGAAACCCTCTTGCTGTTTCAGTCTGGCTCCTTGTCTGATCACATTTCGCGAGTCACACTTCCATGCCATAGATGGGTGCTTCACATTGTGCCAGGATTGTTACACTTTATTAAATATGAGTGGCTGTATATTCAATGTGAGTGGTTCACTCTATTCAAAGTGAGTCACCGACATAATCGTCTGATCCAACTCTGAGGTATTGGGGTTGGGGAAGACCCTTCTGGCCAACACACAGCCGTGTTTAAGGAAAGAGAGTAACTGGCCTGTTCCCATCCCTCTTGTGGCTTTGAGGGGATTTGCTTTTGCAAAGTTTGTGGACTCTCTACTTGCCTGGCTGTTCTGAAACTGGGGACACTTTTGGATGTGACCCCCGCATATTTCTGAGTCCCAAAAGTGTGCCTGTGGATTCTACAGATTCTCTACAGAATTTCAGGACCATTTTATTCGTCTACTATCCCTAACCTACTTAACTTTATTCTAACCTCGACCCTTACCCTAAAACTTAATCTGAACCTAACCATATGTCTATCCTTAGCAAGACGTTTTTTGAACGTTCGTTGATAATATTACTTATCTATAGAACCTCTACAAAAGTAAATGGGGACACTCAAAGGAAGGTTTCTAAGCTGAGACGTCTGAGACGAGATGTTAACATCGCAACCTTAGAGGAGAATGGAGCTTTCTTTTCCCCATTAAAAATACTAGAGAGAACGATTTAAAACTTTATTTCCAAAACATAATAAAACAAAACACAGACTACCTCTTGCTTATCGGTCTAGTCATTTCACACAAAAAAGAAACGCTTCAATTGAAACACAGTGTTCCATTAAACAAATTCAGTCCCTGAATTGTTCTATTTTACAGAACAAATGGGAAGTTATCAAAGTGAATCAGTTAAAACAGTTTAGTTGGACAGAGTCCATCAGGTCTGAATCAGCGAACAATATATGTCAGAGCGGAGTGTAATGACTGTGCCTAGGAATTTTTACACAAGTCATTACATTTTTAATCCAGTGATTACATGTAGGGGAGACTGTGGTAAAATAAACCAGCGGGTAAGCTGACCCACCCTCTATATCTAGACCAGTGAACACAATTTATACCGTTTTGACCATATATTCAGAAGGAAGCCATCATTTGTAACTGGCATTGATGAAGAGAGCCACAAGAGAGCCACAAAGTCTGGCTCTTTTCCTTTCTGTCTTTTTCTTTCTTTTTTGTGAGGTATGATGACACATTTATCCTAGTCTAAAAACATTTCACACATGCTGAGGAAATGCCACAGTAGATAAACATGTGCATTTATTTTCTTATATTACGCCACAATGTTTGCATCTGAATGTTGATCCATTCATGAGCTGCTGCTCACTTTCTCCACTTACATGAATCAGGCATGCAGAGCGCTGACAATTATGGCCCTGCGTCTTAATGAATGGAAAGAGATGGAAAAAAGCCTAATGGCATTCCATGGCTAGGCTATCATCCGGCCAACAACACAAGTGCCGTCTGTCTATCTTCTGCTTAAAAGGTGACATATTTTGTTTTGGACCTGGTCCAGTTCAAACCTTGATTTATCATTTAATGAAGTAACTGTTTTGTTTACCCTTTAATGGAGTGTTTTGTTTTCAATTTTCACTGTTTACTCTTTACTGTGTGTGAAAATAGAAGAGAAGGAAAAGGATGGAATACATGTTCCAATTTCTTGTGAAGAATTCAAATATGACTGAAAATCATTTATTTACAATAAATCAACCTTACATAATAACAAATGATTTAACACATACATATATGTGGTTGTCACTAGTTACATAATTTATTTTCTGGTATTTTGTGGTAAGTCATTAAGACTTAGTTATTTTCAGTATGGACTAATTGAGGTCATTGTTCATCATTACATTTGAGAAATAAGATGAGTGAACAAGCTATCTATTATTGTTATACATGTTGTCCATGTACCTCCCATCCTAGTTCTGTGGCCACACTGAGCCCCTCTTATTCCGTCCCTGTGACACCCATACAATAGCATAGTATGTACCAAAGAGATTAGCGGTGGCTCTCTACTAACCTACTTAACACTTAATGTTACTTTACAGACAGGATGGGAGGGATTGTAAAGCTAAATACTTCTACATGTTAGATTTACATAGAGCCATTTCTCATGTCTGTGCAGGGCTAGCTTTGCAACATTGACGTGTGAGGTTTAAGTAGCTTGATAGATCGATGCAACCACTCATGTATCAATACATCCGAAAATAAACATTATGGGAAACTTAAAATGGATGGGTAATAGAGATGGGGGGGGGGCAAAGGAGAAAGAATTAGAGAGGGAGTTAGAGTTCTAAAGACACAGGCATGTGCGTGAGGACAGAAGTGCAGGGTGGGTTGTAAAGGGACCAGAGCCAGCGTAAGTCAGGATGAACTCATCACTTTGGAACAGGCTTCAGATGCCATTAGGGAGTTGGCAAATCTGCAATTAAGCACACAATTTCTGTAATTAACTGGAGATCAACATTAAAATACCGTGACTACCGGGTTTAACAGCGCTACGAATAACATTCCATAACATTATCGTGCTGCTTCATCTTTAGGCTCACTCCTTGATATAGCATTTGAGCCACACAATGCATTTTCAGCCCCTCAAATGCAAGCTATAATTTGTGTCGCTAGCACGGTAATAACACACTTAACAACTTAGTAGTTGTAATGTTATTGTGTTTTCTCTAACTGTAGTTATTATTGTATTAGTGATCTATTAATTCGAACAAATAAATCCAAGATCATCACTAATATTGCTTAAACTTAAAAAAGAACACCTTACTTGTAGAGTGCAATCTGACCAATTGCATTTACCCATTCATAATGATTTATACCGATTTGTTCAGCAAACTGTAACTACGTCATTTCATGATATCCAATTTAGTAGTTACAATTGTATGATTGTAGTCTCACTGCAGCAACGCCCAAAGGGCTCTGAACAGTTGAAGATCGGGTCACGCGTCACCCAGCACACGCCCCGCCAGCTGTGCTGATTCCCAGCGTACTGCTTACTGAACCTGGAAGTCTGCCTAACCAACACGTTGGAGGAACCGCAATAGTCCCCAGTCAGTGTGCAGCTCGCAGACCCTCTTCACTGGCAGCTCATTCCAGATGACCTGGTTGGAGAGGGAATCGGTGTGAAATAGGTCAAATATAAGCGCCGTCCTAATTCTTCTTCTTCTTGTTAGAATTCTCATTAGTGTATGTCATCAGGAGTGATTAGGCAATGAAAGCCCCACTCTTAAGCACAATAGGGCTAGTGCTCTGGATCCAGCCCTTAGCCCTCCGTGACGCAAGGCCAATTGTGCAAACGCCCATAGGAGCCTTGTGATATCAACTGACCGTGACACACCCGGTGATTGAACCCAGGGTGTAATGGAGCCTGGGGATTAAGTAGTGCCTTCAAATAATGAGGTTTTCACACTGAAAAGAGTACAGAGCAGGTGAGCTTTTCTGTGACTGGAACCAGGAATGGATACTGTTGGCCTATGGAAAGATACGATATTTGTCCAGTATAATGAATGGCTTTTATTTTATTTGACATGGTAGTAGATGACATATGCCATTAATTTTCCTCAGTGCCGTTGTTGCCCAGTCCCGGGCATATTGACCGCAGAGTGCTTCGTGTTCCTATTAGAAAATTAGAATTTCCTTCGGAAAACAATGAGCACTTACATTGTCTGAGTATGATGGATTTCTAATACGGGTCCCAAAGGTTTGAGCAGATGGGGGTTTCATTGGTAATGGGTCATTTGTACAGCGTCAGCTTATACGGGTGAAGGAAGGAGAAATAAAGAGATGAAATAAGCAGGTACTAACAGTAACAGACAGAGCCAGAG
This sequence comes from Novumbra hubbsi, assembly GCA_016801125.1. Taxonomy (NCBI): domain Eukaryota; kingdom Metazoa; phylum Chordata; class Actinopteri; order Esociformes; family Umbridae; genus Novumbra; species Novumbra hubbsi. Next base: position 12,557 of record JACXGK010000580.1, read on the forward strand.
AGATATATGGATCTGGTAATTCAATTTGACTCTACAATCCATGGCAGAGATAGCATCATTCCGAGGCGATATCTGGATGGGTGCCCATGTAGCCGCTGTATACGGGCAAGTCATCACGCTTTGTGGACCAAATGTTTAAGCCAAAGCACCACATGCAAATGTCTCTGGATGCTTTTAATCAAATGATGCACATCGGACTTTTGGACGGTGGTTTGGATACATGGAGCAGCCAAGTTAGGGAGTGTATGTATAACAGTATCTACTATTAGGGAACTTCATCTTGGTGGTCAGTGAGAGTGTCTCATCTGTCACAGTGATAAAGTTCCTGTTTGTGAGACCCGAGGCAGAGCTGACATGGCATTTGTTTCTTTAGCTGACTGTAGACAAAACAAAAGTAGATTATATAAAGGCCTAGTGCAGTGAAAGAATATGCGTTCCCGTGTTTTATATTGAAACCCAAAGGGCTAGAATGCAGAGCCAAAATGTTTTTTATTTAGTTTTCATGTAACATCTGTTTAAATAAAAATTAAATGGACCCATTTTACCACCGTCCAAATGATTTTGTGTTCATACTATGCGGTTGTAATAATCCAGTGATATTGTGACTGATGTTGGGAACAATGCTTTTCTAGTGTAAGAGCCATTTGAACATGACGGAATGCCAGCCTGCTGTGTATTGTGTTTGTCCTGTCTCTTTTGCTCATTAGTGACGCATTCATTCATTCGTGTTGCAGCATTCTGGACCCCTAAACCTAGACACATTTTTTACCTGATCTTTATCTGAGGTCAGGCTTCTCCTGTCAGGATAATGCATGGCACTGCCATGACACTGTATTCCGATGCATTTCATCATACAGTTCAGGAACAAAATATGAGACCACTGCACCTTTTTCTTTCCTTTCCAAAACAGTCAACCAGGAAAGTTTTGAGTGAGGAACAGAAGGGTTCAATTTGCTGTGGTCTCTTAAATTGAACCCTTTTCTCATTTTTTTGAGAGGGAAAAAAAGGTGCAGTGGTCTCTTCATTTTGTCCAGAACTGTACTTGATAGCAAACATCCTGATGAAAGATTTGCTCTCTCTTCACAGTTACAGAGTTAAACATTGTAGTCTTTAATTATCTCTTAGCTTCAATCTTTCCGAACTATAAAATGTGTTCTATGTAAGTGTTCAACAGTCGTATCAACATTTACGCTTGGCTTGAAATTATTTGTTAAAGGTTGTGATTTGGGGAAGCACCATGCTTCAATCTATCAAAGGGTTTTAATCAAAAAGGAGTGTTGACTACTCCTTGTTGATTAAAATATTGCCTGCAAACAACCCTGACAGACAGGACATGGTAATTTCTGATAGTTTTAAGATAGGTTCCATTCATTTTAAAACAAATCTACGGGGTAAGTATGACTCTCAGTCAAAATGTCCGGCTAACATATGTTAGAACACAATAACATAGAGAACTTCAAGCAGCTACACCGCTGACCTTGACATGGGCCCTTGTTAGAAGATGATCAATGTTTCACTTTACCTGTGAGTGGTGAAAATGTTTTGGCTCCTCAGTCTAGTTCTTGATGGTGTTGAGTGAAGTAAGTCACTGCTTCCTGCTTAGAGGCATCTGATTTGATTCCAGTGCCAGACAGTCTCCACACCGTCAGGCAAAAATGATTTTTCTTTTGAAAAAAAACGGTTGAAAATGTAATCAGCATCTTGTTATCTTTCTTAATTGGTATTCATCTTAATTGGTATTCATCTTCATTGGTATTCATCTTCATTGGTATCCAATAAAAGCAATTGCATTGGACTTTCAAGTAGAGTATTGCATTTTATTTTTACTGTAGCCCTGTCTTGAATTAGCCATGAGTATAATTGCTATAGTATGTTTATAGAACAGAAGAAATGTTACCTTAAGAAATGTTACCTTAATGAATAGAGGCACTGAACCTAAGCTATTTCATAGAGAAAGGTGAAACTGTTAACTGTAATGAAGAAATAGTTACATGTGCTTCAGTACAAAAAAGGAGGACAACATTTCATTCATTATTATATGAATAGTACCAATGGGATGAGGATCGTAGTGTCTTAAACCTAATTCCCAGGGAGTAATAGTCTAATTGTAATTATGGTTTCCACCAATCTACCATTCCATGGACTCAACCCTGTGAGCATCCAATAAAAGATGTATTTTTTGTATGAGTTTTGTAACTATGTAAACTCTGTGTTTCTTCACACCTCATACATAGGAGGAGAGAAGGTTCCCCTTTAAGACAAACTGATAAAATCCAGCTTTTTCAGCAGACTTCCTTGTTAGATGAAAGACCAGTCTACAGCCAAGGTAGTGGATTAGGATTCAAAGGCCACTACAGCTTTTCCCCTCCTTAACAGCACATTGATCCAGATTTTTTTGAGCAAGCAGCTTCTGAAATTGGGTTTGCATTAGAACTTTGAGTCAGCATATTCACACTGTCACATCTTTAATTATCAGCGTCATGGCTGGGCCAACCTTGGCATTTATATGATGGATTCGTGCTATAGGGGACAGGTTGATATCCAACATTTGGCGGACTGGCCTAACCTAAACGGAGTGAGGTAAGAGGGTACGATAATACAGCTATATACCGTGCCGCAGTGATGGTCTAAAAGCTTACTTCGACTGGGCTGAAATAACCACTTTTGTCTAGACACCAAGATGTGATGCAAATTGAATAAGTAATGTGGGTAACGCTGTACAATAAGGTACTACCAAAATGGAGAGAAACCCCTATGCACACATATCAGAGAAATAATGTAAATTCAGTTGATGATGTTTCAACATCAGCAAAAATAATTTCACTTTGCAATTGATGGTTGGACAGACTAAGTAATAGTATGTTTGTGTCATTGTTTGTGTCATTGTTTGTGTCATTGTTTGTGTCATTGTTTGTGTCATTGTTTGTGTCATTGTTTGAATTACTGAGCAAAACATTGGCAGTGTGGTTGAAAGTGTGCTTATATTCTCCAAGACATCTAATTTATTATAAATAATGTGATACTTCACAAACCTTTGCCAATCATGTGACATTGGTCAGAAAACTGTATTCTGATAGCTTGACATGAACCAATTCATAAATGATTTGAAATAAACAAATACATAGAGAAACAATATTCCTTCTAAGAAAGCAAAGTATCTCTGGGTGTCAAATTGAAGTGTGTCAATTGTCAAAAAGAGAAAAGCCAACAACTTATATAGCGTGGGGCAGACTTTGCTTTACAGTACCGTTAAAAAGTAATCAGAACCCTTCACTTACTCCGCATTTTGTTGTGTTATAAACTAAATATCTCATTAAATGCATATTTCTGTCTTCAACCTAGACACAATCCCCATATTAGACGTCCAAGGCAACATTGAGTCAAGGCATAGATCTCCGGTTGGCAATTCAAAATTTGCTAAACCGAGCTTTAGAATTTCTCTGAAGAAATGAGAGCAGATAGCCAAGACAAGGAAATTGAAGTTGCCTACTGGTTCTTGGTTAACTTCGATATTTAATCAATGATGTATTGAATCAATTATAGATTAAATCTATTACAAAACCAAATGTGGATACAGTGAAGGGTTCTGAATACATTCCGAAGACATTGTACATGTCATGTGAATTTGTCCGGAATAAAAAGAGGAAAAGGAATTTTACACGAACACCCCAATTCCTAATACCCCAATGCTTCACCAAGAGAATTCAGAACCTAACCAATGTTTTATAGCGATAAGACACCCATGGGTTTTGTGTGATATGGCTAATGTGGGCTGAGATTGGTTGTTCAAGCAAACCTCTGCAAATTATACAAAATGTCACAGCCTGTCTGATTTTCAACCTTCACAAGACACTTCCCTGCACAGTACTGGCTTTTAGTTGAAGCTTGCATCCTCTATAAGATGGTACTTGCCCACAGAGCAGCAAGCAGAACTATACCTCATTCAGGCAATTCTCAGGCCTGACAAGTCTACTCGAGTTCCTTGTTCTGCCATTCTCGTTCTCTCTGTGGACCCAACTATACGGGATGGCGGCTCCCCCTCTGCCCAGTGAAAGCACTTCTCTGCCCTGGCACCTCAATGATGCAACCAGCTGACCCTTGAAGCTATGACAGCAGTGTACCTGTCCATTTCATATCTGAAATAATGCCACAGCCACCTGGGATGATATGTATTAGCAATGTTAGCGCAAACTCAGTGTTCCATAATGGTACTGAGTAGCCATTCATGTAAGTGGGGTTTGTTTGGCCAGCAAGGTACTGGCTACTGAATACCTGGACATTTCAGTTTCAGACCAGTTCATTATTAATTGACAATGTTGATCAACAGCATGTTGCACTTAATATGCCAATGAGAATGTGTGCATTTACAGTGCAGAGAGCATATACATTTAAAACGTCATGACAGCGAAGGCACACTTCTCTTAGCTGATCTTGCACAACCTCTAAGGTTTAGCTAACAAGGAATGCATCTATCTTACATAATAAACCACCGTTAATGTTATCAAGGATTGAAGTGTAGCAGTTTCAAATGGAGTAGAGTTGGATAATCACTAAACACAAAAGGACAATCTTGTGTAATTTGCTCAGTGTGTGATTTAACTTGGTGCACAAAGCAGTAAGCTGTTTGAATATTTGCAAGAAGAAATTCAGAACCAAGGCCCAATCTCTTCTCCCCCAGTCCAATTTGTTTTTGTATGTTTGTCTTGGAAGCATAGGGAAGTTTATCTGCCTTAGCATTGTCAATTACATACCTCTGTTCTAGCCAGTTAAAAAGTGGTGTGTAAAAATGTTAATTAGTTAAAGAGACATTTTAGCATGCATGCCAGCTGGCTAAGGTAAACTTGAAATTAATCAAGTGTGACTAGTTTAAGCACAGCCTTTGCATGATCATTATTCACCCTAATAATCAGTGCCAAACGAGAACTATGTTCTGTCATTATTGTCTACACGGTGGTCATTTGCTATACATGATCTGCTTTCTTGACTAAACCACAGGAAATTCGATTGTATTTTGGGGAACAACACCGTTGATTGTGTTGTAGTTTCATGCTCCACCCTGTGATTTCCCTTTTCAAATGAATATGTCTTGTTTTTTGTTTCCTTGAGTAAATTCATTCGCAATTTGACACAATGCTTTAACACTTTTCAGCAGTTTGCAGATTTAAATTCCATTGTGGCACTTTATAAATAATTATCTGCCAAAAGCCATTTCAAAACAATGATTTTATTTTTCATTTGCCGAAGTAAAAGTGGTCTTGGGTATATAATAAAAACATCAAATGGAATACATTGAATTGAAACTTCCAAAGACAGGTGTTGTCGTGCAAACAGAACGTTTAAAACTTAAAAAAAAAGTTTTTCAATACAAAAAGGTCCAGGTTGGAGAAAGTCCAGACACGTTGCGGCACTGCAAGAGCACTGAAAAGGGAACAAACACCACACCGTGTGTAAAACTCCTGGACATAATGTAACGTCAGTCGTCTGCATTGAGCCTCTGTTACGGTGGCTATGACTGTGATGTGGAGGGTTGTGTCCCAAAAGTCAACTCACTCCATACGTGAGAACAGTGGTACACTACATTGGATGAGAGCCCAATGGAGCCCAACTGGGATGCAAGACTGTATGTCAAACAAATGCCGTGACTCACAACGCGGACAGCGGTCGGGGCGATACCGTAATGCCATGTGACATCGTGATTCAGCGCGGCGCACATTTAGTTAGAAGTGATTCATGCATCCCTGTCTGCAGTGCAGTGTATCAGAACGCCTTGTGGATACCCCCTCTATAGTTCACGTATGATGTTTCCCTGTTGTGATAGTGTGGGATTTCTTCATATCACCGGAGGCGGTGTGTATCCGTTCATGTGTCTTTGCTTGTGTGTGTGTTTTTTGAGAGAGCATGTACGTTTGTGCCTGTGTGTGCTTTGGGTGTGTATGTGTTAACATACCCCTTTGAATTTTGTGTGTTGAAGCATATGTACATAAGTGCATATTTGTGCGCACGTGTCTGGGCACGCGCGTGTGTGTGGAGTGGGGTGGGGGGTGGGGGGGGGGGCTGGGCACGAGTCCTCTCAATACTGGAGCTGAGAACTGGCTGGTTACTGTGTGCGATTGTGTGTGTCGGTGTGTGTCAAGACATGATGGATCTGTTTGGACACAGGGGTGCCACCACTGCCACACAGCATTAAGCTCAGGAGGGAGAGAGGTGCCCACTCTGAGCCGACACAGGGGGGCAGCGATCACAGATATTACACTGTCTCTGACTCTCCCGTGACCGACATAGACAGAAGTGTAGTCGCGTATGACAGGGCCTTAACACAAGTGACATAGAAGAAGGCACATCGCAAGCAGGCTATAGAATCTCAGATACATTTGACTCTTAACCAAGGCAAGTAGTACAAAGTTCTACGAAGTAGAGTAATGGGTTTGGATAAACATCCGAAAAATGCAACCAATCAAGGCCTACTTTGTATGTACATACAGTTATAGAAACTCAGTTGCAACTTTATCAAGAACTGATTACAGATTTTCTTTCCCCAACCAACACCTATTAAAATATGTGTCTAATGCAATTCTTTCAAGCATAACTACATCCAATCTTGCCCATCACTACCACATGGAGTGCAAATCCCCTGGAGCTACCTAGAGGAAATTAGCTTAGCACGTTAATTGCCCTGCTGCTTAACATTACCATCCAGCCACAGGTTTCCATTCTCTGTTGATCTAATATTAGAAAGATAGTTTAAGAAGTTAATTTACCAATTGAGTGCAAAATCATCATTACTACTTAATAATATGGCCAACATGTTTGCTAAAACATATGCTGTATAGTAAATGATACATTGGTCTGTCACCTTATCCCCTGCAGCAAGAACAATTAACTTTCTCTGAGGACATGAAATAAAGGTGAAATAAAGTACAATTTGCCTTAAAAATAAATCCCTGTTTTCACAAAAGTTGGGACGCTGCCCAAAAGGCAAATACAAACAGAATGCAATGATTTGCAAATCATGTATCCCTAAATGTCATTGGAAATAGTACAAAGACAACATTTGTAATGTTAAAACTGAGAAAATTAATGTCACATTCAAAATGTCCATTTTGAATGTGACATATATTGTTCAGCATTAATGGTGACTTCACAAGCCATGTGCACTAAATGCACCCCCATACCATCACTGATGCTGGCTTTTAACTGTGCGCTGATAAGAAACAAGATGGTCCCTTTTCTCTCCAGTCCGGAGGATGTAGCATCCAGGAATCCCAAAAAGAATCGTACATTTTCATTTGTCAGACCCCAGGACACTTTTCAACATTTTGCACGACTTGCATGTGCAGTCTTTCACAAAGTGATGAACTTTCTCTTCATCTTTATTCATGAAATACTTTTTTTACACCCAATCCTGTTACTGACCTGTTGACAAATTACATATTTAGTTGTGAGATGTATCATCAGATGTTTTTTTTTGCATGAAACAATTTTTCCAATCTTATTTTGCCCTCCCAGGCTTTTTTTGAAACGTGTTTCCCAGGCCAAATTGAAAGTGGGCATGTGTTTTTCAAGAAACAATAACATTTCTCAGTTTCAACATTTTACATGTTTCCTTAGTACTATTTTTAATGAATTAAGGGTATAAATGGTTTGCACATCATTGCTTTCTATTTTTATCTACATTTTAAACAGCATCACAACTTTTTTGGAAGCAGTGTTTCAATATTTTAAAATTAAAATAAATTCAAGTTTTAATACCGGGGCTTTTTCTCTAAGAAAGTAACTATGAGCACATCAATATTAGTTCCGTCAATGTCTATTCAGATAGAACATTATGGCGCAATAATATTTTAGTTATATATATATATGTATTTATGCCATCCCTGTAGAGGAGATATGGGACACCAAGCTGTGTCTAAGAAAAGACAATAAAGCAATCCACAGCCAGGCTTTCATCTCAGTGGGCAACCAGCAGTGGCCACAAGTAAGTCTTAAAGTGGACAGGGTGGGAGAATAGGGAAAATCCCCACTCTAAAGCTCATGGAGTTTGAAGAGCCAACCCTGCACTCTATTTACTTCAATGCTTTGCTATTGCCTTTTCCTACTCACTTTTTACAGCAATGGGTGTACTTCAGTTATAATCAGTTCATCTGTCATCCCCCGGGGATTCCCTATGTGACATTTCTTTAAGCTTCCATTGCTTTCTCATTTCTTCCATCGCTGACTGAAGTGCCTCACTGGGGATTGATTTGAAGAGGTTTGAACTAGGAAACGTTCTAAGAACGGGAGTCAACCATAAAAATTAAGTAAAGGCTTTACAACAATTGAGTAAAAGCTTTTACATCCCAGCAAACTAGAATGATTCTCAGGACATTAACAAACATTCTCTTTAGGTTCCCAAATATTGTTCTCCATAAAAATGCATGCATTTTTATAGAGAACAATATTATGATTATGATTAAAATACACTTAGTGGCCAGTTCATTTGGACAGTTTAATTGGCACACAACCTCGTTCATGAACACACATTTTCACATGTCACATGACACGGTGCGTAGAGTTTACTGAGTATAGTGCAAACAACCCCAAAAAAATCATCCAGTCCGTGGCAGGCCACTGTGCATGAGCAGATATTGGACGAGAGAGTTCGAAGGTGAATGGCACGAAACATGCAGGCTACGGGCAAAGCCACAGACAGGCAAATTGTGGCTCAAGAACAGTGGTGTGCCTCTTGGAATAGACACTCCGGTCGGTTCTTGTCACAGACCATCGGTTCAAGCACACAATCAAAAAATGGGTTCCACTTTCATCGACATGAGACAACACCTAAGAATCGCTGGTCCCTGGGCCCATAAACACAAACACGGCACCACCGAGGGGTGGAAAAACGTGGCCTGATTCAACCAGTCCCTGGCCCAGCCGCATCATTCTGAGGGTAGCCAGTATCTATGGCCGTGGTGTAATAACGTGAGTAAGGGTTTCTTGGATCACGTTGGGTGCCTTTGTAACCCTTCGGTAACATTAAACCTCACCCTTTATGGCTACACTTTACATTGATCACATGGGAGGATTCTTGGGAAATTAACATTCCCATTAGGTTCCTAAATACTTTTCTCTACAAAAATGTATTAATTAAAATACACACAGTGGCCAATTAATTTGGCCCACAACCTCGTTCATAAACACTGATTATACAGTGAATCATGACACCGCGTGTAGGGTTTACCAACCCCCTAAAAAAATATAATAACCCCCCAAAAAATCATCCGGTCGGTGTCAGGGCCTCTGTGCATAAACAGCTAGTGGATGAGAGAAATTGAAGGTGATTGGCAAGAAACATGCAGGCTACCAGTGAAGCCACAGACAGGCAAATATAGGCTCTGTACAACAGCGGTGTACATCTTGGAACAATCAACACAGGGGTGTTGATTGGTCTAGTGAAAGTGTTTTGTTGATGGCATCCATTCCCCTTCCCTCTTACCATTCAGAGGGATGTTTGCTGTGTTTAATGTAGCTAAACACAGAAACGGCATGAGAAATGGGCCATGCCTTTATGCTAATTCTGCCAGAGGGTGAGAGTGACTGCTGAGAGCAATAATGTAACCGAACACTCAAAATATTTTTTTTGCTTTTTACTCTGTGGTTGCTGTTTGGATAAATTGAATTATCTGTTGGTAATAAGGATAAGGTATATTTTTGTCTGAAAAATAATATCATGAAGCAACATGACCGAGGACGCCATGGTAGGGAAATAAAAGAGGTTTTATTATCTGAGCTTAATATATCACATTTGGTCAATAGGTCACAGTAATCGTGAACGTCAAAATATACTGCATTTGTAGATGGTGGAAGTTCAATCACTGCTGTGAAAGACAAAAGCTATGAAAATGCACCTTAAACCATCAAAAAAAAACAATCTTAACATCTTAACGTGGTCAACTCGTATATAGTGTCAAGGTGATTCTTCTGAGTATCTGAAAACCTGGACCACACCTTAGAAATCTCTTGACCATTGCTGGATGTCTCTGTACAAATTACTCCTGGTTGTGTTGCAGAGCTAGTTTCCTGATTACATTCATGTTTATTTCATATTTTAACACTACAGAATGTGGAAAAGTCCAAAGAGGGTTTTGACATGTCTGTTGGGCTCTTATGTATTGAACTGCATAGCTTAGGAAATGCTTGTTACAATTTTGCCAGTAGAGCACCAAATATATGCGCTCGAAAATAGTAAATATTACTTCATGTCTCACGAGCATTGATTTTAGGTATCACAGTCTTGTTCATGGAACCTGGCATGACATAGGAATTTGTTTAGAGACCCAGATCACAAACCGATGTAATGTCATGGCTGATTAGGTAGAACAACAAACTAAAACAATTGGCAGGACATGCAAGTATGATGCACACAAGCTTGACAATGAATCTCAAGGTAAGATCCGTTTTTTTTGTCTCAGATTGAACACAACCTGATGATATTATATGTGTTATATCAGAAGAAAATAATATATCTATCTATCTATATATATATCTATATATATATAGATATATATATATATGTATACAGAAGAAATCCAGGGTGAATTTAAAATCGATAGTAAAGTCTTTGCAACTATAACACAGAAATTTGTGTTGCGCTTCTTCGTTTCCTATTCTGTTAGCCTTTGTTTTGTTCCCATACCAACTCTATTGCTTTTCTATTTCATGTGTTGGTTTTAGTTTTGTTATATCTTCATTTATTGTATTACAATACAATAAATGCTCTTTCGGAGCATGTGTCCTGTAACCAAAACAACATTACACTACTCTCCGTGCTTACTTTTTAATACATTCTTTTGTATTATTCTTTTTGTAGCTTCTGTAGAAGGGACTTCACTCATATTCCTTCAGATTCGTAGCCTGACCAATGACTGGCATTAGAGGTTCACAGGAGGCCAATGGGAGCTTACACAACACAGGTGTTGAATACTAATGCTAGCAACATACTTCATTGTTTTTCTTACAAATGAAACCAATCTCACCATACATCAATTGATTTCAGTATGAATTGATTGTTTTATAATAAAATATCAAACAGAACAAAATGTGAATATATCATTTGTAATACAATGGAATTTGAGTCACGTAGCAGAATATTTATGCAAAGTATACATTGGCCTTTCCTATATTGTTTTGACGATATGAAAGCAGAAGGTGTGATTGATCTTAGCACATTTATCCATTTAAATATCTTTCCAGACCCTTGAGATCTATTTGTCTGTGCTTATGGATTGTCCTCGGCAATTCAAACCATAGGTTTCTACCTTGTTAAGGCTCCAAATGTCCAGACCTCATTGTCCTCATATTTAGCAATGGCCCAGATGATAAACTCTGTCACCAGAATCAGCACAGGTTGTGTTGTGACTGAATCCATAAGAGGTTTCGACGGAAGAGAGAGGAAGCTCAGGAAAACCAGCTTAAAAAAAGCTATGCTTTAATTGAATTTGCAGGACGCCTTTTGATGCCAACATTTGCTGACCACAGGCAGGTCGCTGTTTCATTTGATTAGCATTTTAATGATGAGCAACACAGAGGCCTGCCGCATTGCCCCGCTAATGGCAGGAGACGCCTGGAAGGATGGGCCGAATCCCCCCAGGCTCAAACGCCAGGGCTGATGGCAATACCAAGCGGGAATGTGCATCTCAGTAAGCCATCAGGTGTCACGCTAAGCTGCACCGCTTGCTTGTCCAACCACTGTCAAGCTCCAGCCCTCTTGACCCTAATTGATAGTCTCTTGGCCAATCGTGCTAGCTGGCCTGTAGAAGGTTGGACCGGCCTCATAGAGACTCTCATAGAGAGAGTTCTGTGGCGCTACGATGCATTGTTCTCAAGGCTGCGGTGAATGTTCTGGAAGTCCAGGCAACGGTTTCTCTCACTCAGTCACGACATTACAAGCGGCCGCCCGGCAGCAAACTTCACAAACTTGTTTTCTTGTTCGCAAAAGTATGTGGGCAATTATAGTTGCTTAGTGTTTTTCCCATTCACACAATTATTGGATTCTTTGTATTTTGCTGTTGTTGTAAATTGGATGCACTGTTAGAGACTAGCTCAACAAAGGCACGGAAACATGTCTCTGATTTAAGGTCACGGGTTTTGTAGGGCTAACAGATTACTCAAACATACTTGGAAAATAAATCGATGAATACCTTTCATCTGGGGTAACGGGAAAATCTATTTCACCCATTCTTTTGTAAAATAGACTGAATGAAACCTCAATAAGCAGTGGTAATAAACATATTGTAATCCATAAATGGTCACAAGGGAAATAGGTGTGTATTATTAAATGGGCAACTGACACAATGGGATTTTGTCACAATGTGACAAGCATCCACATGAAAAGACGTGGCCTTAAAGGCCATGGGTATAAAGGACAGTGATAATACTTCTAGATAACAAACAAACCGACTAAATTATCTAGGCGTGTGCTTTTAGATTTGTTAAAACTTCATATAAAGTTGCCTTGATTACTTTATAACAAAATAGCAACCACTATAATGTAAAGAACAGGTGAAATCCATTAAAAAATTGCAAGCAGGAACCTTGAAGCTATGTTTATATTCAGATGTGTGATGTATGAGAAAAGAACCACACACCTTCACAGACCGTGAAGGCGAATCCAGGCGATGGTGCCAACCGACGCACCTACTCCAGATGCTTTTGCTTTTACTTTTGCTTTCACTTTTACTTTTGCTTTTACTCTGAGTAGCAGCAGAAGGTACCCATCCCGATCCACTTAATACGGATGTAGTCAGGGGTCAAGCAGTAGCCGGGCACTTGGCATAGCTGTGTACGGAACATCAATGCCACAAGTGTAGTAAAGAGAATGCACCTTTAACACCTAAGGCGACTTAAGAAATCTGACATGACGCTTTGTATAACAACATAGAGTCTCATACTAAAACACTCATACTAAAACAATCAAATCCTATATGACACACAAGCTGCGGCATCACTCAAACTGTGAGGTTTCGGTGAGAATATTCCAAGATATTTGTTGGGAGGGCAGTAAGTAGCATGTGTGTTACAATTTGTTGCTATGCACTATACAAGCCAATCTCACTGCCCGTTCTCATCATGTCCACACCCGTGGGCGTGCCTCCTCCTGGTGCGGGCTGGGTCTAGATGCCATCGTGCCGTTATGTGTAGAAATTGTAATTCTGTTTGGTAATAGTTTCCTGAAATTCACTTTTATACTTTCTTGACAGTTATCAGTGTACCAAATAAATGTTAACTGAAGGGACATAAAATAGACAACAAAGTCACAACCCTGAATGACAAAGAGCAGCATGGACACAATGTTTGTTGTACTTTTTAGAAAACACGTAATTTGGCACAAGAGCAATGTACAGCATATGGGCAATTTATTTTCTTTGGGGGATGTTACTGGCTCAAGAGGTGATTAAGGGAATGACATTTTTTACATTACTAAAAGCTCTTTGGCAATGAGTAATTTGTCGTTTGCAACCGGAGAAAATGTACTGTGGATGTGTTGAAGTGTCTTTCGAAATGGTTCTGAGCGAGGTGATATTTGTAATCAGTGAGGAAAATTAGCTGTTATGGGAATGGTACAATGGTCCTGCCTAAAATGCAATATCGTGCCAATCTGTTGTTATGCGAGTTTGCTTCTGACAAGACCGAAGGCGGTAATCACTATGTTGATTGCTCAACTGACTTTAGGCTACGCTTTCCACATCCCAGAGCGCCGCAGCTCAAATGCGATGGTTACCGCTGGAAGTCAACGTTAGCGGAAAGCTCATTGATTCAGACCTGGGAGGGTAGTGTGAGGCCACGACACCTTCATTACTGACTCCATAATGAGCTTTAATGAGTCTGCTGAGATGACGGGGAGAAGACAAATGTGAAGAGCTGAACTGATTCATCAAAAGCAATAAAAAAATGTTTCCAAATAGTGTTAACAGTTGGCAGACAATGGGTTGATTGCTCTGCCATGGCAAGAGAAGTGACAGAATGACAGATTGCATGCATGAGTGACGAAGCTGTGGTGAAGAGGTGATGATTGGATCAGTAAACTCTAACACACAGTAGATAATGGTTTATTTTCGTTTCTTTGCCGGTTTCAACAACTGAGAAGTGGGTTTGCATTACCTCCATATGGAGTAAATACCTACAGAAAATGAACAAATAAGTCAAATCTGAGATCATCGCAATGTCAATTAGATACTTCCTTCAGTGTGATAAGTAGTTGTCTGGCAAAACACTGGAGGACTCTCCTAACCAAAAGGGAGCTGCTGTAATGAAAACACGATGGCCATAATCACAAACATATCTCTAAAATGCCCTCCATAATTATTGGCATAATACTATTAATTCATTATATACTGTATCTAATTTGTTTAAATTAGCGGCACTTCGTATTTTATTAAATGTCCACTATCCCTTTGCCACGATAACGCTCTCACTCGATTCCCGTAATGTTTGATGACATTTCATAACTATTGCCCTGATAGTGGAGATATTTCAAGGTGTGTAGCTATATTTTCATAGCCATTGGCAGATGTGTGAAGCACCAGCATCTGACGATTGGTCTAAGGCAGGGGTCTCCAAACCGTTCCACGGAGGGCCGAGTGTCTGCAGGTTTTCACTCTCACCTTGACCTTGATTGATTAATTATGTCACTGATTGGTTAGGTCTACCCTCATCTGGTTATTTAGGTCTGAACCTGGAACCAATTTACAGGAAAAAACTAAAACCTGCAGACACTCGGCCCTCCGTGGAATGGTTTGGAGACCCCTGGTCTAAGGATTTCATCCTGGCACCTAACAGCAGTCAGGATACCGTTGGCTAGCCCTTGGAGGTCTGTGCGATAGGATATGTCTCCTGAGACCATCACTGATCCACCAGTAAACTGGTCATGCTGGATGATGTTGCAGGCAGCATAACGTTCACCACAGCATCTCCACACTCTTTCACATTCTGTCACATGTGCTCAGTGTGAACCTGCTCTCATCTGTGAAGAGAACAGTCCTGCCAAATCTGGTGTTCTCCAGCGAATGCCAATCGAGATGCACGGTGGCTGGACTGTGAACACATCCACCCCTCACAGAGTCTGTTTCTGACAGTTTGGTCAAAAACATGCACACCCGTAGCCCGCTGGAGGTCATTTTGTGAAACGCTAAACTAGAGAAAAATCAGTCAGGGAGGATGAAGGATGAAGAGAGTGCAACGATCTGTTGTCCACCACCTGCACAATCCTTCCCTTTTTGAGAGCTGTCTTGCTGTCGCCTCTCCAGCGCACAAATGAAAGTGTTGTGTCTTTCATTTGCACCAAAACTGGGGACATTGATTAACAATTGCTAATACTTGCTAACTAAACAGATGGATATACCTGAAGTTTAACTGAGAAGGTGTCATAACGTGAATATACGTGTTACTTAAATTCTTTGGAGCTATTGTCTGTACCAAATACATAACTAAACCTCAGCTATTATTAACCAGCACCTGCCAATAAAGATACTCATTTACTGTGTTGTTTCTTTTACACTATATGACTACAGAAAGCTCATTCACAATTTGTATGTGTTTAGTTTGTTCTTTCGGAAAACAGTAACATTGTAAAGCAGACTCTAATGTTCTTCCGTAAACCGTGCAAGGATAATAAAGTGAAGTATGCGACATGCAATAATGAGCGGACTTGATGCCTTTTAACGACCTCTCCAATATCCCACTTCACAAATGGAGTCCTATTCTTCCTGTCAGGGTAATGGGCTCTGACTGGCCTATTTCACTTTTACCGGCATTCTTCAAAAGATTGAGTGGCAGAATATGGAACACTCGCACACGAATGTGCTTTTTATGTATTCATCCCTTAAGACCAGCATTCAGGATGAACATCTTTAGCTAAGGGCATGCCTGATGAGAACAGGACCCCATGCCAAGCAGTCTCTCATGAGGCCTGACACACATGCTGGAGGATGCATCCAAAATGGCACCCTATTCCCTATACACTAGTTTGATCAGAGCCCTTTGGGCAGGAAGATAGTTTACATGACCGACCATGTTGCCTCACTTTATATGAAGCCTTTGTTAGAAGAATTTAGTAAAAATGAAAAATAAATGATAAAAAATATCATTTAAATCAGTTTTTTTCTTACATATATTTCATTTCATTTCTTTTATTTTATGACAATATATGTGCCTAAACTATTCTGCCAATATATTTCTCAGCTATTATATCTCATCAAAATGAAGAATAACATATGAACGGGACATAACGTATATAAATAGAGAAGCTGTGAAAAATCCCTTTTGTGAATATTCACAGGTTGTTTATAAACCCTCCTTTAATCTCTTCACAAGTAAAAACAGTACTGCCATGTATGAAAAATGGTTTTACGGAAATCCTGTATATTCCAAGAGTCTTCCCTCGCCATTAACGACAATGGAATATGAAGATGTGCCTCGGCATGTTACAGGACACTCCCAAACAACCTAATAGAATGCAGATTACATCAGAATCGCATTTTGGATAAAGGATTTGAATGCCTGCCAGTGATGACAAAGCTGAACGGTGAACGAGTGACTTGGACCGCTGTGCCATCATGGAGCCTCAGTAATGCTGAATGAATGAGTGAATGCTGAATGAAAATGTGTCCTATAAAGGTTTATAATTGTAAAAATGACCTGTCCCGGTCATCGCACTTTGAATAAACATACATTTTGTCATGAAATAGATGACATTCATTTGTATTGGCTTTTGAAAAGAACACGCAAAACAAAAGGCAAAACATTTGGCTTCCTAACTGCTGATCTTCAAATCCAACACCGAGGGACGTGAAGCTCTGCCAGCCCGTCACAAAAGCCAGGAAATATGACTGACTGAAACATCTCTTATGAATCTTCTTCATTTAGAACACATGCAGGGTCTTATATAAACCGGCCATTTGACTTTCACAAAGACACATCAGGCCACGGAAAATGAAAGGTGACTTGGCGTGTGTCGGAACTAAGTCTAGCTTAGAACTAACATGTCACTTATTACCATCAGGAAAGGGTGCATATTGCCATGGCAACATAATAAAAGCGCTGGGCTTGTGCAACATGCCATTCTTTTGTTTTTTTGTACATTCAAAACATACAAGGAGAAAGCTGAAAGTCGTTCCCTTCCTATTCCAAGTCCTATCTGACGACCAGTTTGTCCACTACATTCGAACGGAAGAGCGCACGCGTCCCCACCCATACCCGACCCATTCACACGAGCGCACGCATCCCCACCCATACCCGACCCATTCACACAAGCGCACGCATCCCCAAATACACCACAGCCCCACATCGGAAGTGCCCGGGCTCTCATTTGCACCAGGCTGCCTGTCTGAGAGTCTGGAACCGCGGGGCTGGAGTGAGTGGATGGGCCCCGGTCTCGTGGAGGGTGGGTGGTTGTATGGAGAGATAACACCAGGGTCCTGGCAGCAATAACAAGCTCGGGTCCCTGTTGGCTCCCTACCTCTGGGGAGGAAGAGGTGACACACTGGCAGCCCGTGACATCTGACAGCTTCATCAGTCCCCGCCACACACACACACACACACACACCTGTCAAGGCAGAGCTGGAGCCAACGCTGGTCCTCGTTCAACAGCAGGCTCATTACCACGGAGCCCCGCTCTCAACACAGTTCCCTTGTTCTCGGTTCTACCCAGTAGTATTAACATAGAACTCATATAGGCTGGGTTCCGTTACCTCCCCGGGCAGTGTTAACATGAACGGTACAGGCCGGAAACAGGGGTGAGGCGAAGGTACTCATGGTGCCTTGCGATATACATTCGAAAAAGCACATTTGAACAGATCCACATTCTGGGTGAAAATGGTTTACTTGATAAAACTATTGAAGCAGGAACATACATTAGACATACATTGCTGTGATATGGAAAGCGGGATTGATTGGATTGGCAACGGCTATGTGTATTAGCGGGAGAGGACGCGTGATCAGTTGCACACAGCATCCCTGTTAAGCATCATGATATTCCTAATGGTTACGGATCCTGATAATAATCCATCATATCTTTATTTAAATCGCATGTGTTCGCCAGATTGCGTGTCCGTGCTGTGAGATGCACTCTGCGGATTTTCACCGAAGCACTTGTTGATATCTGGAAAATTGTGTTTTAGCAGAGATATTCGGTACCCTCCGTAAGTATTGGCAATCCACGTCGACAAGAACACAAAAGGCTGTGAAAAATGTCATTTGTGTTTATCAGTTAGATCACACACTCAAATAAATTATGCAACTCTAACCTTTAATAGAGGGAAAATTAATCAAAGACATGTATGCCACATTTAATGGCACCCCTGCTTTAAACAATTCTCTTCCAAGCAGGTTCATCACAGCTCCAGTGGTTTTACATTTCTTAATTGTTGCCTTTATAGTGGAATTTCCGGGCAGTTATCTTTCTATAGACATTGCCTGATTTGTGATTGTCAACAACTTTTTGTCTCATTTGTGTGATATGGCTTTGCTCATGTAGAAGCATGACTACAATAGTTTATACCATGTGTCATCGCAAATATATATCCCAATGAATGAGGATGTTATGGGTTTTGTGATTTTATATGCACTTTTTGGGGGTTGTACACATGGAAGTATAGACACATACATGTTGTTTGTGCTATCAAATATTACAGTTGCATTTTTGGATGCAAATGCAAGGTCTTTAAACAACGTTTTTCCAATTTTTCAATGAATCGCAGGTTTGTTCTGCTGTGAATGTAATATGTAATGCTTTACTTAGGCTTAATATGCTTTCTCTGTGGACAGAATTGAAGTTTGAATTTGTAATAACTGTATTAAAGGTATTCCTAATAGTCTATAGAGTGAATGACCAGTGTAAACTAGTGACATTTTCTTTCCTCTGGGACCAATGTTCTTAAAGTGCTACAGGTGAACAGAAATTGGTCACCTCATCATAAGCTGGTCACCTCATCATCCCCCAGTCCAAGCGAAGGAGCTTTGGAGAAAGGGCTTTCTCTAGGGCCGCTCCAAGGCTCTGGAACTCACTTCCACAATCAATCCGTGACTCTGAATCTCTTACCATCTAACCCTAACCCATCCACCGCCTCAAGCATCGTCTGTACTAACAAGCCTACCACTAGCCCCTGTACTTTGCCTTCATCCAGTGTCATGTCTGAGTCCTCTTCTTTACGCTTGTCTGTGTATTGTCCAACCGCTCTCCTCGAATGATGTTCGCTTTGTGGCAAATGTAAAGCGTCTTTGGGTCCCAGACAAGTGATGTATATGTTTAATGAATTATTCTTATTATTTGTTACGAATGAATGTGCTGAAATTTTTGAAGAAATTGATTTGGCCTGTTTCCATCAATGCATGAACTGGGACAGACAAAGACATGCCCGGACAATGCCACATCGGAAGAACACGTAAGATGAGAGGTGACATCTCTTACTGCTTTTGTGTACTTATTCACTATTTTCCCAACCTCCATTCAAAGGCCATAATCTCTGGTTGATTGCGTAGCAATCTCCCATCTATACATCTCGTCATTTGGGTCTATCCATGCAGATCCCACTGGTACATCAACTTACAGTTTGTCAGTGTGCTCCTGTTAGAATTTCCATTCAACCTTGCTTCATGGACATCGCCTTTGATGATTCCTCCTATTCCATCCACCTTGTTACTTTCTAAAACACATTATACACTGGTATTGAACCATCGCTGAAGCTTGATACAGGGGGGGAAAGAATTAAGTAAATGTGTTGAATACTGAAGAGAAAAGAGACAAAAACTGACTGTCTTAAAAGGTTTGCTAAACAAACAAAAAAAAGCCTTCAGAGTCCATTAGAGAATCGAAGGCACAGGCACTCAACAGGTTCACTAAGCAGACGGAAATGCTCAGCGTTTCATCTGCCACATTAGCTTGTTAAGTTCACATGAAATGCAGCCATGAGATTCCTACATTTAAACCGAGATAAGGCCGGGCCTTCCATATATCATTGGGTTTTCTTATCCTCCACTTAGCCGTTGCCTGGTGCTGGGTTTTCCAGGCGTATGGCATTAAAGTGGTATTTCTATTACATTTGCAGACAAAGTAGGCTGATTTATTACTGCCCATTTATTCCCCTCTCTTGAAACAATGCACAAAATGGATTGAGCTAACTTGTGTAATTCTCAAAGAAAATATTGCACACAAGTGGTTGCAGTTATTGGTACAGTCATTATTCAAATGTGCCAGTTATGCTCTGAAACACACCAAAGTCAAATTAACAAATCCCGAGGAGAATTGAAACATCAAGAGGAAAAACAATGCACAGCAACAGACTGGGAGGCTTACCGCCACGGCACTGCAGCCTTTTAAGTGGCTGGCACGCTTTAATATCACCACCTACACCCTCGGACATCTGCTGCATTTCGAAGGGGTCGACTCGAGACACAAGGTCAACTTGGAATGGAAGCCTTCCTTTCAGGGTTGTGGTTGCCATACCACGAATGAACACAAAGCCGAAGCCAACAGGCCCCGTGGGTGGGAAGAAAACATCCACTCTATTGTGAACCCGGAATACATCTGCCGATGACGCATAACCTTTTTGTTTTGGTCTGGTTGCACCTGTTCTTGCATTGTACACCGTGAGCTGCAACAGAGACCGGCCAGTCAACCAGCGTAGACAGCACCCAAAACGGTTCCCCCGCCTCATACCCACAAGGTGAGGTTTAGTAAAAACAGCATGAAGCCTATTGCACAGAGCAGCTGTTATCAGCCGTTAGCAGGAAGCCGAAATGCCAACCGTCTTCCGAGCCAAGCCTATCGCCCTCCCCTCAGCCAAGCAGTCAAGTGCCCCTCACCTCGGAGACAGCTGAGGCTTGGCAACGCCGGCAAAAACCTAGCATTACTTCCACAGCTGGCTCTGTGAATGGTCGCAATTACCGCCATTAGCATGCTTAATTAACAGATTGCTGTCAGCCGGAGCAAAGTAACATCGCCCTCCTTTTCCAGTCCAGGCAGCAGCAGCGGTGGAGCCCGATTGCCGGGTCTCCATTTGTGGTGCAACCGGGAGGTTAATTACGTATGAGGTCGGGGGAAAAAAAACACTTCAAGTTCTCCTAAAGCCTCACCTCAAGCCTGGCAAGACGTGTCGACAGTACGCCGACATCACGTGAGGGGTAGCGCAGAGCGAGCCCCGGTGTCAAGTTGGTAGACCGGCTTGTTTCATGTGGTATGAATGTGTGGCGGCATGACCAAACTGACCCGTGACACCTTCCTGGCCGGTTTTCAGTGGGCACGTCCAGCGGTGCTCCATCTCACCCTTGATAAGCCATACGGACTGGGCTTTCGTGGGGACAGTCCCAGTCACATGGACGTCATATTGGAGTCCATACAATTCAAAATGTACATATGATCAGAATAACTGAAAGAAAATATTTCTATTCCAAAGACAATGTGTATGCTAATTTAATGGATGCGCGAATGTTACTCTACATTTTTACTCAATGTTAATATGCTATAGCATTTGTGCTAGCGCTAGATAGCAACCCTCAGGTAAACACATGAAAGTGGTATCCACATGATGTTTCTGACTGTATGGAAGTGGACAGAGCACCATTTTGTCAAAATCTAGAATAATCTCATAAAGGACAAGCCATTTGGCTAATACAGTATTCTCCAAACCTCTGACTTAAAGTTGTATATGAGTACATCTCTATATATCTACAAGGCAAAACAGAAGTAACCAACCAACAAAAACATGTATGTACTACTAACAAGCTAATGCTAAATGTAGTCAAACTACTAATTAGTTGAACTACTTGTTCTCACAAACCCTAATGCACACACACATACATACACTCCAACTGCCCCAGCTGTGTTTGGTGCAAGAGGGAGAGTAGCTAATGAGCCAAACAAATTGTTTGACAATTCCCATCTGTTCCCCGTCAATAGGAAGCCATTGCCAGCCCAATAGAAAGTCTGAGTCATTATTGGCCAAGCTCCTTCACTCCAACCATGGCTCGGGTAGTTGCTAGGGCTGACATTTTCTGGACAACAGACAAGATTGCCCACTCCCCAACCTGGTGGAAATAAAGAACCTGGAGCAGATCCTATGTAACAGAAGCTGTTAGTTAGGTAGCAGCGAAGAGTCTAATGACGCTTTGCAACATAATGAGCAACATAACATCTGACAAAATTAGTATTCATAATAAATCATGCCTCTTTCCATATGGGAATGGTGTTGCACATTTCCCAGGTCCCGTGGGGAACATGTTAATGAAAGCAGACAGATTACACTGCGTATTTGTGTGCAGAAGTCTGTGTGTATGTGTTGTGTGTGTAAGTGTGTGTGTGTGTGTGTCTGTGTGTGTGGAGCAGCCAGTCATGTACCTTCAGGGTAGCACAAAGAGTGCACATGTTTGGTTGTCACAGTTTCAATGCTCAGTTGGCCTTCTGGTTGCAACAATCTGTAAATGGAATGACATCTGGGAAAAGTCACTATGTACCTATTCAACGGTCCTTCATCCCTAACACGGTGGGAATTGGCAAACATGAAGGGTCCAGCTTATCAACTGTAAACCACGGTTCCATTGTTGATGTGTTAGGAACGGTGTGTGTCTTTCTTCAACCCCCATGGCTCCTCCTTGGTTCTTGCTGGTTCCTCAATTGGTTGTTGCCTGGCACCTCCATGGTTATTGCCTGACTCTTGCCGGGTTGTTGCCAGCCTCCTCCTGGTTCATGCCTGGCTCCTCCATGGCTCCGGTCTGACTCCTTCCTGGTTCCTGTCTGATTCCTCACTGGTGTTTGCCTGGCTCCTCCATCTTTCCAGCCTGACTTTTATCTGGTTCTTGCCGGGCCACTTCCTGGTTCCAGCATGACACCTTCCTTGTTCTTGCCTGGCTCCTCCCTCTTTTCCAAACTGACACCTCCCTGGTTCCAGCATGACACCTCCCTTGTTCTAGCTTGGCTCCTCCCTCTTTTTGAGCCTGACACCCCCCTGGTTCTTGCCAGGCTTCTCCCTGGTCTGTGCCAGGCTCCTCCCTCTTTTCCAGCCATACACCTCTCTGGTTCTTGCCTGGCTCCTCCCTCTCTCCAGCCTGACACCTCCCAGGTTATTGACTGGATTGTCACTGGTTCTTGCCTGGCTCCTCCCTCTTTCCAGCCGGACTCCTCCCAGGTCATTGCATGGCTCCTCCCCCTTCTTTATGTGGTCCTGTTCATAGACACCAAAAGTGTTCAATAGGGGAAGACATTTCACAAACTGACTCGTCGCAACGGTGGCATCATTTTACAGTACCTCGCTCGAATTCAGTGAGCTGTTTAGAACAACCCATTCTTTCACAAACGCTTGTAAAGAGATTGAAGGGATACGCCCAAATGTGAGGACACAAGTTCGTCAGACCCAAGACTGTACCAAACATGATACTGCTGATATCTGTAGTGGGTGGAGCGATAGGTAACAGGTGCAGGCATTGACGGAGATCCAAATTAAAGGTATTTCAAAGGCAAGTAAAACCTATAATTTAATAAACTAAAGACAAGCCCGGCAGACAAAACCCATAAGCCACAGTCATTTCAAATACTCAAAGAAAAGAGTTCAAATATGGTGCATTGTTAACTCTCCATGCTGTGCTGTTGGGGAGCTTAAGCAAGCAAACATTTATCTCTGTCAATACAGAAGTATCATAGTTGTTCACACAATCCAAAAACTGACATACCATCCCTATGAAAATTCAGAGAAAGAAAGTGTCCATCCTTGCTGGTCGTGTGTATCAAGGCATATGTTCCACTGCAACTTTTCTTTACAATAGGCAAACATCCCAGGGTATGCAGCATCTATGTTATCTTGTAACCCAATATTCAACACAGAGATCATAAACATCAACAGCGTGTATAATATGAAATATGTATGGGTCATTTGGATTTAATGGTCTTTGACTTGCTTGTGGGATATGTATTTGTATCCTGCATTGAAAAAAAACAAAATATATATATAATACCAAAGTGTTTCTAAATACAGGACCTCCAAATGTACAGCATATCCCTCACTCAGACAAAAACAAACAGAAGTTGCTCAATTAGCAGGAGGGAGTGGGGGAGCAACATCTTATCGCACAAATTCATAAAAGCTGTCAGTCAGAACCGTTACCAAGCCAGGAAGTACAATGTTTTCATTTCTGTCATCAAGTAAAGTATGTCACAGAACTGGCACAGTCTCCAATTCTGCCATTTTCAACCTGTGTCGGTGTACAACTGATACGCGTTAGGGAGCGTTCTGTAAGTGAACATCAAAGTCTATATATTTCCCAAAAAGTACAAAGACAAAGCATGTCCGTTGGTTCATGTGCTACGTATACATGTGCCTCCATAACAGGAGTGACACCAAACAAACAAGAAAGCATTCTGAAGCTTAAATGTGTGACGGTTCTTTTTATAGCTCCCACAGTTGACATTAGCGCTCATGTAGCCTTCCAATTTGAGTGACAGTGATCTCTCCCACTCATTTCTATTTTAATGAGAACAGAGGGAGAAATAACACGGGGAAACAGAAGCCCAATAGCAGCACAGCTGTCAGTCATGGCGGCCATCATCGGGTGACACAATTTCAGTTCCTAGAGAAAGCTGCTTGGCGTGTTTGTCTCTGCGTGTGAGCAAGCGGTGTGTGTTTGCGAGAGTATGCGCTGTGCGTGTGGACAGGTTCATTTGTGTGTGTGCAAGTGTGTTTGGGAGGGGGGGGGGTAAGGATAGGAGATTGAAATCCTAGGGTCAGGGCCCTCCATTGCTCATTACAGCTGCAGCTAGCCTGTCAAGGTGGCGAAGCTAGCAGCATCATGCTAGATGTTTGGCAGGAGCTGGCAGAGAGCTGCTTGAAGTGAATTACATCAGACGCATGTCTGTCAGCTTCCTACCGCAAGTCACCAACCACCAAGGGAGTTTTCATGTATTTTATTCCAGTTTATTCAGACGTGATATTTAGCCTTTCGTGTTCTTGTTGTTAGGACTTTCGTGGTCAAACAAAAAACCTTTCGTAGGTTAGTCAAACAAGAAACCTTACACGATTTCACTGAGTTTTATCATCTGCAGACTTCGGTGTCCAAATGAAGGCTTCTCTAATATGCACACCGTTGCAGACACCTAGACCAGCAGAAGAGAGCAGCTAGGGACAGATTGAAAATTCACCTGAGGGAACAGGTTGTCCTGCAAAGGTTCATTATTCTGTTTTGAACTGCAAAAGCACTAACACAGTGCTGAGACCAGACTTGCGTGCTGAGAACAGACCTGCTTTCTCACATCTTTCACTTGTGAGATATATTAGCAGCCGGATAGAGATACAATATATTCAGCGCCATATGCTACAGCATTGGTGGCGATATTCAGTGCCATTGCCCATTCTTATGTATATATAAGACTCATTTCAACCTGTGCTTTCATATGACCGTCTCTTCAATGTCATGAAATCTGCAGGATTTAGAAATTGCTGGATTCGGAAATGTTATCTCGCAATCTCCCCAAAAAAAGCCTGACAGAAGTCATTAAGCACATGTGAGGACCGTGGGCCCCAAAAACACTGCATAAGGATGTAGTCTCTCAGAAACAGGGACAGAATGAGACAGAACTAGAGGTCCAGGTACCAAAGATCCAGAGTGAGAAGAACATAGACAGAAACAAAATGTTCACTCGTCTGACTATTTTGGCCTATTGTTTCACCTTCTAGACTATTACTTGTAACCAAACAGTAGTGATGCCATTCCTCATTTACAACCTGGTATGAAAACGTGTGCTCTCTGACCCCTCCCGTTCATGGAGATTAGTGTACAGCAGGGGTTTCCAACCCTGATCCTGGAGAGCTACTCGCCTGGCTGTTTTCACTCCGACTAAATGCAGCCTCATGCGGTAATTAAATGTCTAATTATGAGCCATTGAATTAGGCTACTATTGTGAACTTGACCCAAAAATATATGGCAGTGCTGTGTTTCGCAGTTGTAACTGGTTATCCAGTAAACAACAAATATATTACAACATAGGTTTTTCCTTAGGTTAGCTTCCCCCAGTGATTTTGCCTTTGCTCCAATTGCATTACACAAGCAACGCAGTTATTCAAAACAAATTTACTGCACTTAACACCTTTTGTTTTTTACTTTTTGTGCTTAAAAAAGGCTATTTTTGTATTGTTGTTGTTGATAATGTAAGATAATTGGATTTTACTTTAAAACACTCACTTAAAAAGCAGCTTTTGATTATCAAGAACTGAATGATTGGATTGTCCAGTGACAAATGTTTTAAAGACCTACAGCAATATGTAAAAAATAACCCAACCCACCACTATACTCATTGTAGGCAATTAAACCATTTGATGGGGAAAGTTAAAGTAAATTAGAGTGTGGTGGAATAGTTAGCATTTTATTAGGTGTGTGAT
Source organism: Novumbra hubbsi (assembly GCA_016801125.1). Classification (NCBI taxonomy): domain Eukaryota; kingdom Metazoa; phylum Chordata; class Actinopteri; order Esociformes; family Umbridae; genus Novumbra; species Novumbra hubbsi. The sequence continues at coordinate 38,950 of JACXGK010000580.1, forward strand.
ATAGTTCACTTTGCCCTTGCTTTATATCTTTTTACACCGAAGGGGGATTTCAAATAATGGAGTTAGAAGAATTTCATGGGGAACAACAATCAAGTTGTCCAGACAGTGTGTTCGGGCTGGCCTGATTCCATTTTACATTTGGTTGATGCCAGCTTGTTATCAGAAAGTGATCACGAAAAGCTCATTTATTGCATTTGGATGTGAACCAGTCTCTTGTTCAGCGTGTATAAATGCATGTACAGTAAGAATTGAAAGAGACCCCCCGCGTGAAGTGTATCGAATGTACAGTACGTTAGCATGCTGGTTAAAACCCTGTGCAGTGGTGGCAAATTCTTTTCAAAACATAATCAAAGGGGGAGTCTTGACTTGCGCTCCCCATTCATTTAGCCTGCTTCACTGCTTTTTTTCATTAACAGCGTCTGCTTTTTCGCTACTCCCCCTCGGGCCTGATCCAAGTGAAGTGTGCCCTGGCAAAACAGAGATCAAATCAAAGTGTATTCGTTAGGTACAAAGGTTGCAGCAGGTGTAAAAAAAACTAAAACAAATTCCTGTGAAACACTTATTTGCAGATCCCTCAGATGTGCAATTAAAAAGAATATCTGCCAAAAGTCAAAAAGAAAACCAAAACGGGAATGAAGCAGTGTTTTGCTAGTTATTATGTATTGATCCATCATTTAGCAGGAGAAAGTCACGTCGAAAAGTGAGCCCCGGCCCAGAAGGCAGCAAACACATATTTTCACGTATGTCACAAAACAACATGCACCCCTAACCCTAACCCCACCCTAACCCCACCAAGGAAAGAGGTTAACACACTGCAAATGCAAGAGGTCTTACAAAAATAGCTAGTTTAAAAACATAAGCAACATGTGGTCAACACCATTACAATCTGGGATTGAATAAAAAAGAATGACATAAATAACTAAAAACCATCATAATCATAAAATGATCCACAAAGAGGATGACAACCTACTAAAAGCAAAACAGAAAGAAACATGTACAAATAAGTAAAAAAATGTATGTATGTGTAATAATGTGAAATGACACAAACATTATTGAATACATAAAGAAAGGGAGGTGCAAAAAGGCATGGAAAGACATCCAGCCCCTGATAAGTGCAAATGAATATCAGCTGGTTCAGCACCTACAAAAAGGTCTCATTGCCAAGGTGTCACACAAGACAAATCTCATGATGGGTAAAAGCGAAGGCTGTCTCAAGACCTTCGCAACCTAAAAACAAATGTCAACGAGAGAGCAAAATATTTCAACTCCATTATGGAAACATTGTGGATTCCAATGGTCCGGCATCATTTTGGATTTCAATTGGCCAAGCACTGCTGCCAAAAATACCATTTATGTATGTCAAAACATAAACATGACAAAATATTTTTTTTTGTTTGTCAAATTGGCCTATAACTACTAAAAGCAGTGGCTAAGACTAATTTCCAAATGGCAGCCATATCAGCCCGAGTGAACAATAGGAAATACTATAGGATGCCATTTGGACCACTGCCTGTAGTCTGACTGTAGTCAGCGTCCACCGGCCGCCCTGAACATTCTCAGTACTCCAAACATGTGGTTGCAAGGTGGCAATGTACAGTGTGTCGAGCCGGGCCACGACCGGTGTAATGGAGGGACTCATCACTCTGGGTTTATGGCATTGAGGGAGCTGCACCCCCCTCAAGGTTGCACAGATCAAAGCGTCCCGTGGCCATAAATCCTCCACAGCACTTCCACCCCAAAAGCCGCCAGGCCACCGAGCCGGCGCAGGTGGTCGTGTGCAGCGCCATCACACTGTCTTGATTTGTGGCGCCCTTTCTTCCTGAAGGAACCGCGCGCCTCTGCTAGGGCCCAGGGAGGCGCACCAGACACATGTAGACTTATGAGGGTCGAGGGGGCCGGGGGGCGGGGGGGGGGGACTCCAGACTGCAGATAAGAGCAGACGGAATATGATCCCGCCCCTTGACTGACATTCCCCTGCGCCCATCATAACCGCGGTCGCTTTGGCGGAGGGAGGGGGTGGAGGGATGGACACGCGTCGACGTGCTGAGCGGGGGAGATCAGAAGGGGCCTGAGAAAAGGTGTGAGAGGGAGACAAAGAGCAGAGGGAGTAGAGGAGGCACGAGGAGGAGGACCGCGGTGAATAACGCTGATGGAAATGCGGCATTAAAGCGGCCACAGACATGGGAAGCAACTCCAGGGTAACATGGCGTTCACAACAGTTCACAGCTGAGGCGGATTTCCCCCCTGGTAAATAAACAAGCCATTTCTAAAGAGTGCAGCACCAACAAAACCGTGTGTGTTAACGATGACTAATAGGCAGTGTGATTGCTATGGGCTCCGATTCCAGTCTAGCTGAAGGTGCAGAATTGGGGAAATTAGAACCACATTGCAATATTATAGATTCATTCTGAAATGGCAACATGTCGGCAAATTTTGTCTGAAAGGGCTTTGAGCAGAAAGGGAACTTCGGGGCATGAACACAGATCTGTCTCAAATACACTATTACTGTTTTGAATATGGAAAATGTTGTGCTCTTAAATCCAGACACCCGAATTAGCATTCAAGCAGCAATTGAAGAACAACTTCTACGACAAGAATCGTATGTTAGAACTGCCCGTTTTGTAATTGTCAAGTAGTCGCTCCAAACACCAAGGTGATTAAAAAAACAGACTGGGTCCCAAAGAGTACAATTACAATCACTTAAGTTATGATGATTGTGTGAGTACAATGATTGTGCCATCCACAACTACGCTCAGTGATACAGAATTTCATTTCCATACAAACCCGAAGTCCCATGAAAGGATGTTTCCGCTCAAGAACACACTCTTGATATACTCTGAAGCAAGTGGGTCTAAACATGAAAACGACACAAATTGCAGCCATTCTTTTGCCTGGAAAAATACGCAAGTACGAACTGAATTACAGCAAAACACCAAAATGGAACAACACAAAACACAGCCTGTTGATGAATGAACGGCAGCAAAGAGATTAGGAAGTTTCAATTGTTTAATGGTGAGGCTTGCCTAACAAATAGTTAAACCAATAACCCAATAATGTCAATGAGGCCAAAGGAAAGGGGGCGTTTTTTGATGCCATTTAATGCCATAAAATCCCTACCCAATTCTGACCTGTTAGTAAAGATAAGGGCAGATGTAATTTGGTGTAACAGCGCTCAACATTGAAGATAAAATCTTTCAGGTAAAATAACCACTGTGAGCACAATTCCACTTATGCGCGTTATTAGAACAGACAGACATGTGTCCCATTTAAGTCGTTCCACTTTCACAAAGTAAAAAGAAAAGTTGCTAGAGGGGAAAGCCCAAATAGTGCAATAAAAATTGCATCGGATCCCGTTGGTATTAGAAAATCAGTTCACGAAGTAACATGCCGAGATGTTTTCAGAAATGTACGGCTACAGGAAGAGCAGAACGCTGCAATGATCAGTTAGAAAAGTCTAGCTGTGTCCTCTGTTTACAGGCATATCCACAGTCCGCCTACACACCCTTAGCACTTGCATTCTGTGAAACGCTAAGACGCATCAGTTTTGGAAAGGCGAGGAGGCGGGGGGGGGAAACACATCGCCGGCGAGTTCTGCCAAGAAGCTCGCTTTTGATTTCCTTTTCATGTGGTGACCTTCAGTTGTCAGCTACCAAACCTTCCTGGAAAAGGAAACATTGTTTATTTTTTCATGACGCTCTGGGCCTACATTTACGGATGCCTCTGGAAAAAAAGAGAAGAGAGAAAACGGAGCTTGACAGGAACCCACTTTTTGAATGTATCCGCTTTTCGTGTTGTTGGATTGCTTTCGGTTGGTTGCAAGAACCGGGGACTTAAGTGGACCAAAAGATGCGTTTTGAAACAGTGGCTCAACTCTGAGTTATTACACAGCCATCTTGTGTCATTCTCCATGTACAATTGCCTGAAAGGCATTGATTTTTCTAGCCCCGTTTCTTTTCTCCTCCTGTGTTTCCAGTCAGAGTCCGTTCCCCCCCCGTGGAAAAACTCTGGGGGAAAACTGGTCGCCATCCAGAGATAGGTGGTTGACATGGTTCCCAGTTAGAAAAAATTTGCTTTGAATCACAAAATGGGTTTAATGATTGACGGCCATGACAGCAAGTGTAAAGATTGCTGTAACTGGGAAGTAAAAAGTAGAATTACTCCAATCAATACATGTCAGCTTTAAAAGTCTTCAATTTTAAGCAGTTCATGCAACCATAGTGTCATTATCCTTTTCTCTCAACAGAAGTCAGACAAAGCTGCCAAATTCAACGTTTCAATCGTTTCAACACCCACATGATATGAAACAAACCTGTACTCAAATATTATAGGAAATCTTTGAATTAGTTTGAACACTTGTTTTAGCTAGAGAAGAATGCCAGATGGCTGTGGCTTGCAGTGTTGGGAGTGATATATTTGTTTGTTAAGGCAAGGAATTAGTCTGCAAGGTCAATCAACCTAAAAATAACATTGACAAGATTTCAAATAGTAGCTGGGCAAAGATCTGATGTGCCCATTAATTCTGATTGTTAATATGCTTTATGCAAATTAGAATGATCAATCCTAGTTGGAGTGGTAGTACGCTGAAGCTGTACTTACATAAACAATTGGTGAATTAATTTCACCATGCACCTGATTCAGATACAGTCCCTCAGAGGTGAATGATACTCTGAATTGATACATATTTTAATAATTCAGTGGCATTAGGGTAATTTATCTGTCAGATTTGATGAGGAGACTTACATAATTCTGATTTATACAGGGGAGACAAATACAAATCAGTCAGCATAATAAAGCACAACTCATCTACATTACACACACCTTAATCATCTCTATTTCATTTTATTAAATATTAAAAACCAAGATTAACTAAAAGCAACATAAATAAAGATAATGTTAGCTAGTTAAATAAAATAATATCTCTGCAACAAGGTGGTAATGATGTCTAAGCAATGTAATACATTAACTACAAAAAACGTAATACAGTAAATGCAACCACTTTCAGAAAACACCTTTGTACAATATGTATCCAGGGACGGTAAATATCCTTACGTTTCTTTCATCATCCCAGAGTTGAATAATATACATTTAAGTAAATGATGTGTGCTGGAAAACCTTGATAGTGTGGAAATAGTATTGTGTATGATTTCTTTAACATTAATTAAGAGACCACTGAACCTTTTTCTTTCCTTTCCAAAAAAGTTAAAAAGGAACATTTTGAGTGAGGAACAGAAGGGTTTCATGTAAGAGAACAAGTTGAACCCCTCTGTTCCTCATTCAAAATGTTCTTAGAAAACTATAAGGAAATATAAAGGTGCAGCAGTTTCTTAATTTTACCATATTATTATGAGGTTCTGTTTTGCACAGTTTGGTTTTGCCTTTGTTCTTGAACGTAGCCTGTCCTTCTGTTGTCATTGTTTACACCTGTATCTTGTTAGCTCCCTATTTAGTTTGCCCAGTTCTGTTCAGCCCTTGCTTAAGTTATTGTGTGTCTGGCCTTCTGTTACGTGTGTATTTCCTGCCGTGTTCCTGCCGTGTTCCTGCCTTCTTGTTGTTTGTTTGCCTGTTCACCTTTTTGTTATTAAACCCTTCATCGGCGGTGAAGTCTGCATGTGGTGTCTTTAACATTCTTCACTAGGCTGTACCTATGTGATTGTTGCAGATCATTCGTCATCATATTACAATACAATGTTGTCCTACAATATTAGGTCACTGGGACTAAGTGAGAATGGGAAACAAAAGCAGGTACAGTGCTGTAAAGTACATGCAATACAGTGTTGATGTTACTGTGAACAGTAGGTAAACAAGAGCCTTCCAGTGACATTGTATTCATGCATTTTCTACAGAACATCCAGACGACCTCCTGAGGATGAAAGGCAACGTCTCCTCACCCACAAACCGGAAGAGTCCATTGTCAGTGTTTCACCAATCACACCAGCTTCAGATGTACACATTGTCAATGTTTCACCAATCACACCAGCTTCAGATTTACACATTGTCAATGTTTCACCAATCACACCAGCTTCAGATGTACACATTGTCAGTGTTTCACCAATCACACCGCCTTCAGTTGTACACATTGTCAATGTTTCACCAATCACCATAGCTTCAGATGTACACATTGTCAATGTTTCACCAATCACAATAGCTTCAGATGTACACATTGTTAATGTTTCACCAATCCCACCAGCTTCAGTTGTACACATTGTCAATGTTTCACCAATCACAATAGCTTCAGTTGTACACATTGTCAATGTTTCACCAATCACAATAGCTTCAGTTGTACAAATTGTCAATGTTTCACCAATCACAATAGCTTCAGATGTACACATGCCCCCTTACTCCCCATGTCTCCATCCGATTGAATAGGCATTTTCTGCTTGGCGTTGGAAAGTGTCTGATCACCAATCACATGCCCTCTTGCTTCTTCTGCAAGCAATAGATTAGGCATGCAAAGACATTGAGGTGAGGTCACCCAAGGGTTGGTGAGGGAACGCAAGGTGACATTTTCACCATTGTCTAGCCTGGGATGATATTGCCTGTGATGTGGATGAGGTGATGTGGACCAACCCTAACATCCACCCCATCATTTACAAAAGAAAAATGTTGTTTATCATTGCAATGTAATTGTACTGTAACCTGCTGTATTGATTACTGTTCTATAATTAAAATGTTTGTTTCATTTGTTGTAAAAACCTGCAAGATAAATGGCAAGAAATATGAGCGGTATATAGTTTTTGTCATTTTGTATTAATTGAAATGTCAGTCCATGTACTGTACTGGAACAATCCTTTACAGAAGCCTGAATGAGAAAATGTAAAAGGTATGCAGTACTAAACACAACAGTGTTTTGTATAAAGTACATCATTTTCAGTTTGATGTTGCTGCTTTAAGTAATTCCAATTCTGCATGCATGTATCATTCTGTTGCAAATGCTAATTTGAAAAAGTATTGTTACATTTTGATTGCAAGGTTTCAGTGTGAAATAGAAGTGAGATGTTTATCTCCAAGTGTTGTTTCTCATTTGGTTTGTGTAGAATCTTGGCACACTGATCCAAAATCAGCAAGTTACAAGTCCCTAATTTTGCTTTGAATTCTTCAAGTCAATGGTTAAGTTGTATATGTTCAAATCTTTTTTTTTATTAGCTAAAAGGAGGCTAATATTATTCATTAGGATGTCTACATGTCATCGTTATGTTTGTTGTTGTTACCAAAGATGCTGTCTACTTTGTAAAGAAATGCTACGGAGTGCCATTGCATACTAGAACATTTTGAGAATATTTTCGGAAATACTTGGCAAAAGAAATCAGGAGATTAATTGAGAATTGTTGAATGTACTGTATTACCATCCATACTTTAACCTGATCTCATTCTGTCATTAACACACGTTAGGTAGGCACGACTCTTCCATAACGTCATTGTCACCTGTCATTGTAGGATTTCAGAAGTCTCGCAGTTGGACACCGAGGCAATTGAATAGTTTCAGTTTTGCATGTTTAGCATACCGCTGTCGTTTTTCTCCCCACTTTGACGTAATCCTCGAATCCAAAATGTAATTATCTTCAGAACCCATCCCGATTCCATAATAGCGCATTCTCAATCACGTCTGAACTGACGACTTAAGGCTGACAGCTGAACGATCGGGTTATTTTGAGTGAAGTCGAGTAATGTGAGTGAAGTATTGTTGTGTTATCCCACCCACCCTCATCCAATGGATGCGTGGTGAGAACATCGAACACCAGGTCTTCAAGCATCGTACAGCGCAAGCAGACAGAGATGAGAGGAAAATGCTGGGAAAATCGAAAGTCCCTCAGGTAATACAATTCAAGTCCAAGTTAAGTCACAAGTCATAGACATCAAGTCGAAGTCAAGTTGCAAGTGTTTTCTATTTTCACCAAAAATGTGACTCGAGTTGCACTAGAGTCCAAGTCATGTGACTTGAGTCCGCATCTCAGAAGTCATTAATGGCACCAATGCTTAGAGCCACGATATGACTCAAAGGGTCCTATAAAGAACAATTAGGGGTTATATATAGGTAACAATTGATGGGAATCTTTTTGGTTATACATGGAACCATGTTTTGTATAATTGCACCATACCACGTGTAAAAGGAAGCACCGAAGCATCAAATGTATTCCATGTAGTGCTCTGCGTCTGCAGGTGTTTGCTTCTACCGTGTGCTTAATTGGTAGAAGGTCATTAGTTAGTTAGGACATCTCCACAAATGGTTGCCATGGTTATAACTGGTCAGCAATTGAAGGAAAACACAAATAGAAACTGCAGACATGTGGTCCTCTGTGGAATGTGTTTGTACTCACCTGTGACAGTGGCATGTCTCCTGGTAACCGGGTAGTTGATATTTAAGCTACCTGGTCTAAAATTCAATATATTTGCTGACCTGATTTGCGGTACACAACCAGCCTTATAAGAAAACACAGAAAAGACAAAATAAATCAATTGCAACAATCTTGAAAGTGTGATTCACTGACACCATGAAGCCTCCGACCACACACAGCGGAGGAGTATGCTCCTATGTCTAAGGGGTTATGCCCCACTCAGGCACAAATAAACACACACACACACACACACACACACACTACCACCTTGAGCCTGTAGGATTACCTCAGTTTGCGGAGGTGTGAGCAACATCCAAATCTATATTGATGACAGTAATCTCCCTTCCACATCCCCCCCAATAAAGTGTAGCAGCTCTGACAACCCACGGTTCAGCTATTATAGTGCAGCCATAAACCGCATGAACATCACAGAAAGAATCACAGAGAAAGCTTCTTCTCTTTCCTTGCCGGAGGCACTCTTTAAAACTTTACATCCCTGCGCGTATAGTAAGTGCGAGAGTTACGTACGCCTATGCTTTACTAATCAAACATGCAAACCATAATGTTAATACAATAATACTGTATTTACTTTTGTTTGAAAAAAGCCATGTAGGAAAATGGTTTCCTGTCGAAGTTTGTGTGGCCAGACATTCCCCAACATTCTGGTAACCCTTAACTGGCTCATATGATTGACCTATTCAAGGGCATGATAGTAAGTTGACATTTGGAAAAAGGTGAATTAGGCTCAGACATATAATGTTGCAGAACATAATAAAGCATGTTTTTAAATTGTTCCTCAACTTGTCTCCGCAACTGTGTGCATAACTTCTAGTCTTGTTGAAAGACTCAAGCTGCGCTGAAATGATAAAGACTTAAAAATGTATGCAGCGTCCTTTTGCAACACGGTTCCACTCCATTGTGGACTGTCTAAAGTGACATAAGTGAGTAACTATAATACGTATTTGTAGCTATTAAATAATGACTAGTGAATTCCAGTGAATACATTTTAAAAGCACTAGCCATGCTTGTTTGTGCATTGACTCTGCCCCCTTGCCTGCCTATGACTCAAGGTCTGTCCGTTTCACGGCAGACTCTGGCACCTGCAAGCTAATGGTTACATCGTTAGTGAACGGAGCATGACCTCAAACATTCATTCCAAAAACTGCCAGGTTGTGAAAAGGGGACAAGATGGCCTAGAGCATCATGTTTCAATGGAGGCGTTTCACGTTTTTTTTCACTGGCCCAAATGCATTGGTAGTTTCAACTAAGAGCTAAATAGTGGAACCTACTCAATGACTTTAGAAAGCCACCCTTTTGTTAGACAGACGACGTGTATTGTGGGAAGTATTAAAGGTGACAGCGAGGTAGAGAGAGGGGTTGAGAGGATGAGACAAGCTTGATCAGTAGCTATGATTGGACTGCAAGTGTGACACACACAAAGACCAGTGTGAGGACAAATAGTGTTGGTGACAAGGTCAAAACGATGTACGCTCTTCTGAGAAAGACAACAAGAGGCTGAACAGAGAGACAGGAGGGAGAAGGGAAATGACTGAAACGCAAGCAAGGGGGGGGGGATAAATCAAAAAGAGATATTGTATGAAGATGGGCACCTTATTTCTGCATTCCGGAAAAAGCCAATCACGAGGCAGTGAGCTGTGAGCCCCATCCATTTTGTGGAGACTGACGAGTTACAGGCAGTCAGGGAAAGAGCTACACTTAATAAATCAAACCTGACAACTCCTTCTGCACAGACCTTAGAGCAGAACTTTTTCCTGCTTTCCCTCATTCTCTTCTCATTCATCTGCTGCGCCGACAGAATAACACCAGTAAACTGCTCGCTTGAGCAACAAGAGCATTTCAAACCATCCCCTGAATAATAGCCTTTTTGACAAAAGGATAGTACAGACACAGATTAAGACTTTCTACATGGTACTGCTACAACATGCAGCCAGCCCAACCCAACCCACACCCCAAACACACACACACACACATGCAGAATGTAGTGATAACAAGCACAATCAGTGCTCATGAATAATGACGTGATAGTCATGATAATATACTGTTAGACACAAAAAGTGTATTGCCCTGTTTGAAAAAAGTTTGAAAAAGTCATCGTCATTCATAGAGTCTAATTGTTCTGTATGCAATTACTCAAAATGTTGCTTGCAATTAGATTTTGTTTGCTGGATCGGTTTTTAATTAAAATATGCTTCCAGCAGACAGACTTGTGTACGCAGATTCGGCATTTGTGAGAAAGTAAGAAATTGCAACAACAGAAAAAGTGTGATAATGGGCAAGTTTTCCAAAACGTTTCCCTGCCTCACCGACTCCTATTGTGAATGCATGGTGTACATAATGCATAATGCTAGTTCCCACAATTAAAGACTGTTGTTATTGCACAGCATCAGGTATTAAATGAAAATGGGGCACCTCAGGGAGAAGCTATGAAATCAGTCAAGCAATTATCCACACAGATGTTTTACTAGAGAACATTAAAGCAATGTTACTCAAGTAAAGTTTACAAATTATCTTCACCAAACCAACCCCTCGTTCCTTTTTGTTCTTTTGCCTCTAATTACAAAGATATCAATCAAGCCTTTTAATTAATAAACTACATTTAAAAATGACCTGATGGAAATAGGACATTTGTCAGTAAACTGCCAAAAATGCATTAAACACAGTGGGATGAGAAATGGCAGTAAAGTTAGTCATGCGCTGATAAACTGTGATACATTGTGAATTCCACCCACTACAACAGTTAATTAGGTAGGTAGATGATATAAGATGGTGAGAGGTTTGACACTCATTTCCAATACATATTGCAGGTCTTGACATAATATTATGATTGATACTTGGCTCCGTATTGAAAAATATTATAATACTATAATAATTCCATCACAAAGACAAGCCTTCCTGCACTGTTTGCTACATGATGTTGGCTATAATGGGCATCTTACCTCTTTTAATGCGTCAAATCCATTACAGTTTTTTACAGTCGCTAGGACACATTTCCCAATACTCAGGTCACTTTTTCAAAACTCTTCACACAGTGAGGACAACAGAAGTATATGTGGGCTAAACTGAGGATCAATTATCATTGCTTTGGCACAAAATGCATTCAATGACTACATCTTTCAAATTACATTAATTCTTTTGTCACTTCGACACAACAACCTCCAAAACTCTGTGTACTTACAGGTCAATTTGCACATGCTTACATAATGTTTTCAAAACAGTTAAACTTAAGTTCAAAACAATAACATAATACAAAACTGAATAAGACAGCAATTTGCTAGAATTCTACAGTAATATGGTAATGAAATATATTTTGCATCCTAAAATTAAATGCTATAAAAACAATTTGACAATTGGACCAACCATCGCTGATTCTCATTGTAGATGAACATATACACAGGTGATACTCTTTTGCATTACTATTGTATCTGTATAAGTGCATGGTGTGTATACAAATTCATTGATTCACTGATTCATTCCAGTAACATATATTGCAGTGAATTGTAAACAGAGATGTGTCA
>JACXGK010000580.1:50918-74634 GCA_016801125.1 Novumbra hubbsi
GTCGACCTTTGCTAGTGTTCTGGAAGAATGAGTTGATTTGAGACATGTATGAAGTGATTTGGTAGTTTTAGTGGATTTTGAAAGTGAAATGAACTGCTGTGCCGAGCTGACAGTTGGTTTGGAGAACTGTGTGAAGAGTTTTGAAAAAGTGACCTAAGTATTGGGAAATGTGTCCTAGCGACTGTAAAAAACTGTAATAGAAAATTGTACAAAGACAAAAAGACTACGTGGGCTGTACAAAGACTAAGACATTTTATTGTTTTTAAAATTGTTACATATATGTCCACTTTGAATTTGATGCCTGCAACATGTTTAAAACAGTTGGGTTAGAGGCAACAAGAGACTAGAAAAGTTGTTCACCACTCAGTGAAAGACTGCGCAGGCAAATAGTGCAACAATTCAAGAATAACATTTACTAACACAACATTGCAAAGCGTTTGGGTATCTCATCATATACAGTACATAATATCATTAAAATATTCAGATAATCTGGAGAAATCTCTGTATGCAGTGGGCAAGGCCGAAAACGAATACCAGAAAGCAGTGATTTTCAGGCCCTCAGACAGACAAATTCTGTAGTGGAAATCACTGCATGTACTCAGGAACACTTCCAAAACAGTTCTCTGTGAGCAAAGTATGTCGCTGCATCCACAAAGGCAAGCTAAAACTACAATGCAAAAACCAGATATAAATAAGATCCACAAATGATCCACGAATGTTGCTGCCTTCTCTGGGCCAGAGCTCATTTAAAATGGACTGGGGTCTGAATGAAAAAACGTAACACATTTTTGTTTATCATGGACGCCGTGTCCACCAGACTAAAGAGGAGAGGGACCATCCAGCTTCTTTTATGTGCATAGTTCAAAAGTCAGGATCATTGATGGTATGGGGGTGCATTAGTGCACATGGCATGGGCACCATTAATGCTGAACAATATATACAGGTTTTGTAGCAACATCCAGACAATGTCTTTTTCAAGAAAGGCCTTGCACATTTCAGCAAGAAAATGCCAAACCACATTCTGCACATATTACAACAGCATGGCTCTGTAGTAAAAGAGTCTGGGGGGCCTTTTAGCAGTTCAAACCTGTCACCCATTGAAAACATTTGGCACATCATTTCATGATGTGACAAAAGAAACCCTGAACTGTTGAGCAGCTGAAATCCTGTATCAAGAAACAATGGGAATACATTTCCCTTTCAAACCTACAGCAACTGGTCTCCTCAGTTCCCCAAACGTTTACAGAATATTGTTAAAAGAAGGAGTGATGCAATACAGTGGTAAAGATGCCCCTGACCCAACTTTTTTAAAACGTGTTGCTGGCATCAAATTCAAAATACCTCCAAAAAACATTCCTCTTTTTCTGTCAAATATATGGATGAATTAACTGCACATTATGGCATTCTGTTTTTATTTCGAATTTTACGCAGCGTCTCACTGTTTTTGGAAACGTGTTTAGAGTTAAGCTGGAGATCCATGTATGTTTTATATTGGTGGTTCAAGGGTTAACACACAACAGACTGTGGTTTGCCATGTAATTATGCCACACTAGAGCAGTGTGAGATAGCACAAGGCTGAATCTTCACCATGAATCTTATACTGGAGGCAACCTTGCCCTGGAGGCAGAAATGACGAGGCATTGCTGAAATAGTGAGGGCGGAGCTTAGATTAAAAACAAAATCCATTCTCTGAGAGGACATTTGACCAGGGTTGCTCTGTGTTCCTACCCTAAACGTAACCCATACATTTACCCTAAATCCAGCTGTAGTTCCTAACCAACCCTAAACCTTTAACATTTTCTTTCTCAGGGACCCCGGGTATACATTTTATTTACATACTTTCTCTGCCCTTTAACAATATTGCCCCTCACAGCTTACTCCTTTAATGTCAACCTACCTTTCGGTCTGAAGTTGAATCTAGTATTTGTTTTTTTGTTCTGCAGTAAGGTGTGCTTCATCCACGCTCCCAAGTATACCTGCCAATCATCTACTATGGTGTCAATGTAGTCCATACACGTGCCTCTAAAATCTCCTCAATAAATTAGATAGAATTCACCCCACTGCCATTCGCTTTGGCACCAGAGCCCCGTTACAGATCCCTGTAACCTTTAAACTCTGGTTAACTGGCCCTCGCTACATACACAACTTCAGACTCCTTAGGAACATCTTCTCTACTAAGTTCCATTTAGTGAAAAGCCCCCTCTACCTAAGGTCACTCATTAAAATCTGCTACTCCAATAGTAATCTGCGCTGGTCGATATTTCCCTCTGATCATTTCTAAAGACTACACTTCCTTTGGTCCGCATTCATTTCAGTCCACCGCCAACAATGACTGGAATGAATTGAAAATGTTGCTTAAGAAGGAGCCTTTCCTCACTCCTCTGTCCTTTAAAAATTAACTACAGAAGTTGCTATCAATGCCCCTGCCAAATCCAATACAACCTATATATGGATCTGTATTTAGTGTAATTGTATGTATATCTGCATATAATGTCCTCATTATATATGTAGTTGTGTATGGTGTCTTGTCATTTGGCAATTTAATGCCTTTGTCAGATCATGAGAAATGCTTTTAAATTAGCCAGGTTAAGAAATGTTAAATATACACTGTTAAAAAAATTAAGAGAACACTTTAATCACACAACCGGTGTTAATAAGGAACATATATTAACAATCAAAATCGTTGCTGTATATTGTATAATTGTATAATTTATTGTATAATTTGCTGAGAACAAAATGACGAATCATTGGAACGGTCAATGGAAATCAAACTAAAGTCACCAAATGCTTGATGGTTGGTTTTAAACTCACACCATAAGCCCAGGTCCACTAGAGGATGTCAGGCCCTCATGGAGTCTGTTTCTGACAAGCACACCATTAGCCCACTGTAAGTAATTTTCAAAGCAAACCTTATTTTGATGGCACATATGGATGTGCTATCATGAAGGAGCTAGACTACCTGTGCAACCTGAATGGTGCATGCTACCAGTAGTGACAAGGACACAATCAAAAATAGTGTAGAATCAGGCAGGAAGAATAAGGAGAGAGAAATTGTCTCTGGCCACCACTTGCAAAACAATTCCGTTTTTGGGGGTAGTCTTGCTGTTGCCTCTAGAGTGCACCTGTTGTCACTGTTGCACCAAAACAATCTCTTATGCGTGATTCGCTAATGCGTGATTCCCTTATGCGTGATCAATCGTGATACAATTGCTTATGCTTCCTAACTGGACAGATTGATATTATGCAAGCATTAAAACCAGATAGTATTATTGTGTGGCTAAAAGTAAAATAAAAAATAAGGGTTTCTTAGCTGCAAAATGCCCATCTCAGGTCATTTGTTGTAAGACTTCTTAGCATTGTAAAAGCATGTACTTTGGTGCCGGATGACTCTAGTACCTCAGTACCAAAGTAGGAAGACAACAAAAGCAACTGTGATACAATACAAGCACCAAGTTGAATATGTCTACGTGGGCTGTTAACTCCTGAAACATGTGGAGTGAACAAAGAACTATTACAAACCACACAACAGAAAATCAGCAGTGTGTGGGAAGTGTCTGCTTCTCCGCCAGAACATTTCTATCCATGTTTCGGGAGCGATTCTACAGCCCAGGGTGTACAGATGGTCCGGGAGGACTGCCCATTGCGATTATCAAGGGCAGACGTGTGCAAATCCCTGAAGAGGATCAACTCTTTCAAGGCTTTCCTGGTTCAGACAATATCTCAAAGTATGTGACGGCTGATGTCGTCTGCTTCAAGAACTGCCTTACATGTTTCAAGAAGTTCCCCTTTGTCGCTGTGATGAAAAAAAAGAAAGTCTTCTGCCTTCTTCCTGTCTTTCCACTCCAACATCACGTTCAAGGAGGCGTGGAAATGTCTTCCTTCGCTGACAAAAGAGATTGGGCATGGACTCCAGGATGCTCACCGACCTCTATGCATACACTGTCGTGAGTATCGTGACTGTCAGTATCACCACCTGGGTCAGACGCACTTCCCTCGACCATAAAACTCCACAGAGGGGGTCAAGATGGCAGCAGGACTGACCAGCCGGCTCTGCAGGGACCCCAGTCACCCCACCTGTAAATGTACCTGAGGAGGTACCTACACATTCGGCCCCCCACAAAAAAGTCCTGGGAAGGCATATTCCCACAGACGGTACTCTTGAGCACCCCATGAAAAAGAAACTCGGCTTGATTTTCCTCATGTAAGATGTTTCTTTTTCTGCCTATAGGAAGTGACCGTTAAATATAGTTCATCGGATGGAGACAGCTTTTTGTATCTTACACCTTACTTTCTGTCTTCAACTTGCCCAGTTTCTTCACATTTAATTATGAAATGTCTTCTAGCCAACCTTTCCATTTTCTTTTTGACCACACAAGAAATTATTTTTATTGTTCTGATGTTTGTGATCAGAATAATTTTATATGAAAGCCATTAAACACTTTCCGCCACGCAATCAAACACTTCCCGCCTCGAAACATGAACTGTCAGCTATAAATACAGTATTATAAATATAGTAATACATAGATACCACTATAATATTTTCAAAAGTACTACCAGTTTAGACTGGTACTGTGTAGTACAGAGTATATGCTGTATATAGTTGATAAGGTATTGTAGAAACTATATCTTTGTATTTCCTTTGAGCTTTTATGTGACTGCTGGAGCAAACTATTTGGACAATACATATATTGTTGTGTGAAGTAACAACCTTGACTCAAACAAAGCCTCTTTAGTTTAGCCCCCATTTATCACACAGATGGTTGATATCGAAAGATGTAGAAGAAATAGAGAAATCCAAGGGATTGAGAAGTCATTTGAAATGTCAACAGGGTGACTTAAGTTGTGACACTTACGCTCCAGTCATTACTGAGTCAATGACAGTCTCTGTGCAGCAGTGCTTTTCCTAAAAACATTTACATGCACACCCAATAAAGGCTATTCTGCTTATTCTCCAACACTGAGGGTATCTTTCATGATAATTTGTTCCTTTGCTTTTCTCTCGAAAATTACTTTAAACTGCAACGAGGCTTGGTGCTGCTGCATTGAATGGGGTGTGACTGTGATGAGTTGTTCGCACAGCGGTTCTTAAACAGCGCAGATGGAGCAGGTACAGACTGGCCACGAAACAATTCAGGTGGGCAGGTCCCTCACAAGCAACGTGGGCCTGTAAAAAAAGTTGTCTTTTGTTCCCCGAAATTATAATTAGCTGGCCAATAATAGAGGCTACAAAAACAGGCTAGGTGTAAATGACTAAAATGTAAATGTTTCAGAGGCTTTAACAAAAAGGCTGCTGTAATAGAAATGCCTAGGCTGAGTTCTGGTCCCAGCAGTTTGTCCCTGATGGAGAGTGTTAGTGGACATGTCGGGAGGACAAACCGCCTATACGTCAAGTGCTCATTCTGAGCCATGTCTCTCTCCTCTACTGGCACCCCATCTCCTCCGATTACGGCTTTTCCAGCTCTCCTCTTCTCAGTGGGGTCTCTAAAGGAGTTTCAAGGGCTGTACTTTCAATAGGACCAGACATGTTTAGGAGAGAGAAAAATAACAACCGAATATGATGTTCTGTGTACCATTGGGAATCATATGAATGGATTACATGACCACACAGTGTTAATTGCCCTCTATATGTGTTAATTATGTTACTTGTAATTCACGATGTGCTTGTAATTTCAGCATGTAATGAGATAAGCAAGGTGCATTATTGCCATTAAGTATGATGATATTGATCAATCAACTTGGGGGACACAAGTATGACAGGACATTGTTATGAAAATGTAAAAAATAAGATTCCTCCCAAACCTTAGTATGTTGAGTATGAGATGTCTTATGTTATTAAAGTTGCAAAGTATTTGTAATCGCCTCATTACATTTCAAATTAGCTAACTAGCTAGAAATGCAGCATTATTTTATGTGAATACAAAAACACAAATATATATATATCCTTTGGGACCCGATATTGCCTCATATATTGGACTACAATTTAGCTAACTAGCTAGCTAAAAATTGCAATGTGATGCCTTTGCACTGTTGGAATGGTAGAGTTATTTTATCCAAGAAACAAAGACAGCAAATGCTATACCCCCCTTGGGGCCGGATGTAGCTTCCATTGACTGAAAATTTGCTAACTGAGTCCATCTAAGTCTCTTTTAATGCTGGGCCCTGCATTGTTACACATATAGTTTAAGTTCAATGATTAAAAACCAAACCCCCAAAGAGAACCGACAAAAAAAGAGAAGCTCACAGATAGCACAAGACAAAGTACACTGCTTTAAGCACCGTTGTTAAAACCAGGTACAGTGTTTATTTTTATCTGGCATTTTTACCTGAATGATGTAAGTCTTTCTTAGTCTTGGATCAGGTGATCAATTGAAGGGGTCTTGCTCTCGTTTGGACTATATAAACTGCCTCTCTAAGGCTCAATAACATAAAGACACATTCTCAAACATAACACGTATAAGCCAATTCAGTTCACACTGTGGTACAATCTACATTTGTGAATATGCTCAAATCCTCTAACATGCTGTTTACTCGATTCTTTGGAAATGTTCTTCCTTTACTGACTGCAAGTTCATAATAAGCAAAACATTCATGAAAAAGGTTGACATTGTCCTGATTATTAAGAAAAATTCTGTTAAATAGTGATAAAGAGCAATTTAAGGTAAATTGTTGTTTTTTCTTAAGTGAAACATTCTGTTCCTTGCGTGTGTTTTACACTTTCAAAGGCTATTGAGAGCTAATTGACAACCCTGCTGGGAAGAGGCCGCCTAAAAAAGGTCAGCCTTTCTGTCAGACGATGGCCTTTCTGGCCTATTGAATGGTCAGAATCCTATCTTTAAAAGGTGGCCTAAGTGGTTGTGATAAAGGAACTAAAGAGTTTCAGCTTTGGTGTTTGTTTAAAAAACAAAATCTATAATGCATGCTTTTTCTAAAAATACCCTTTTTCCATCAACATGACACCGTTGGAGCTTCCGTTTAGTGTGAGATTTAGCCAGCTTTTTAAAAATCATCAACCGAAATCTATATGCCCAAATCCATCATCCTTGATCCTAGCTATGCTATACAAATGGTATACCCAGGAGAAACAAACCCGGTGACCTTGCCCACGCCTTTGCAGGAAGCGTCTTTCCTAAACTAAGGGTAACTGGTTTGAAAATGGTGTTGTGAAACACTGGTAAGAAAGATGAAAGTATGTTTTAAATACATCAGTTTTAAACAGAGCCGTTTCTGTTTTCTTTCTCCCAATGTGACTCTAACATTGCAGCATGAATAGATCAATAGAACATTTTAAAAAATGTATGAGTCCATTCTATAATGACAATAATGTTGTGAATACCAAGCAGTAAATCACATTGAGGGGGGAAAATTAATTATGATGTTCCTTTCTACATAGAAGATCAGACACGATAATTACCTAATGAGATGCATTGGCCTTTTATGATAATTCCTAAACAATCCAATCCAATTTTAAGCACTGTTAAAAGGCAAGTAATGATGAAGTAAAAAATGTATCATGAATGGTAGAAGAGGTGAATGGAATTTCATATATTGAAAATGTACTTTGAACAAAACAATAATAATAAACAACTTCTCTTGACTCGCATTTTATGTACATATTTTCATGCTTTCATTAGTATTTGATATCCTTTATTGAAAACGAATGCACAGATCTACTTTTAAATAAGGTCAAGTAAATCATGAGCGCATCGCCGCGGAAATATATCTGCATCATTCCTCAGTATTCCTAAGAGCCATATGCGGAGTGTAACGGTTCCTTTTTTAGCCCAAAAGGTTGGACGGCAACAGTTTTGAACAAATGAACATCTGAGAGGACATTCCTGTGATGAAAGCTGATCTCATGAACGAGTGCAAGTCACAGGCAAAAGCTCCATACTAAAGCATATACTAACCACATGTAAATGCTATGTGACACTTGAGTGTAGCTTTCACATCTGTTGTGCCTTTCTAACACAATTTCGTCGTCAGTCAAAGCAAATGTCAGAATTCTTAGAATGTTTCACTCCACTTTTTATAAAGCGTGCGGTTGTCATAGCATGTTCACCATCTAAAAATGACTACATATTGGTCATGTAGCGTGGATAATAAGCCTATATACCAATGTCATGGGCAGTGGTGATCAGAAAACAATTCCATACATTCTCTTTTTAACTGCCAGTTTAAAGGATCTTGCATCACTGGATGAGAGTCAGCATCCATTTCCTAATATCATTAGATAATTATAAAAGCTTATAATTTTGGGGTGCTGAGGAATTGGTACAGTGGGTAACAGTGGGTTTACCACGGTCGCGGTGTGTGATGGAACCATTCGCAGACATTTTTGAAAGAAAAAGTGAATTTAATACTACTACTACGAACTGTACACGAAAAGTAAGGGTGCTGAATTAAACAGCAAAACGTATATCTAACTAAACAACAAACACACCGTGAACACTTACAGATAAAACAGGTATCCACAGAACAATGACAATAAACAAGACAGGACCGTAAACGTTGTGTGAAGAAACAAACAATAAACCACACCGAGTGTGGCTAAAACCTAACTTAAGTAGGCTCCTCAATCAGAGGCAACTGGCAACAGCTGTCTCTGACTGAGGAGCCCACAACAGTGGCATAGAGGTGCCTAGAGGCACCTCCATGTGTCTTGCCCTGACTGAGAGCCCCGAGGCACAGATATGGCCAGGGGCCCCCAGCCAGGACATGACAGGGTTACAGTAGGAAGGATAGAAAATGCTAATTACAAGTGCCACCAGCACCCATTCATATGGAGCATCGATTAGCTCTGCGGGCTAGGGGGTATTTGGAGAACTAAAGAGGATAACCCTCTAGGCATGAATTCAAAGCAACAAATTTAGTCTTAGATGGCATAAGTGTTGGATGCATCCTGTTATTTATCCTCAAGTGAGCAATTGTTTACCAGTTCCCGTGCGTCAAAAACCACAATCAATGTTGCCAATTACCTGCTTTTGACTATTTCTTATTTCTAGAAGGGTATCCGGTTAGCATTAACGCAATGGATAGATGTGGGGAGGAAGCAATTATGTCAGGAGAAAAAGAATTGAGAAATTCTTTCCATCTGAGCTTAATTGGTTGAAATACTGACATAAACATATCTGAGAAGTTGTTCCGAATGGATTTAAAAGACAAACTCACCTGTTATGAATCAAGATCAGTTACCAGAGCATTGTGCTGCATCTTCAGTAGTTGACAGCGCCACCCTGATAATTACCTCATAATCACATAATCAGTGAGCAGGCATGTGGGGGCTCTCACTTGCCTTCATATATGCACGCTCTCTTTGATACACATTTTTATATTAAAAGGTTTCTTTTTGCAATATTCTCTTTGAAAACCTGTTTCTTTTTGAGAGCAGATGGGTGATCAAAGAGAGCAGAATAGCAAGTGTATTGTAATTGGGCAGAAACTCAATGCTTCACTTTGTCACTTGTGACTAATAAAAGTCAAGCCTAAAGGATGGAAAAGCATGGCTAATTCCCTGGATGAGCAGACATAAAACCAGATCTAGGGCCTCGAATACAACAATTAGCCCATTGTCAGGTTAGAGAGGGATGTATTACTAGATTATGACTGTTAGTTTGACTAAATCTCAGATATGCTAATTGCTCCTTGTTAAAATAGTATGAAGTGCTACTTTAATGCTCATTGTATGTCACTGTCCACAGTATCAGCACCAGGCTTCTGTGGCGCAACGGTAACAACACTTTGTGGGAGGCTGTTGTTGACGGGCCATTGTTCCACCAAGGATGTGACATGGAGAAGGGTTTGTAAGCAATGCTGTTGTTTTAGAACTAACTCAATCAGTAAGCTCAAGAGAGAGCAAAAAGGATTCCTTGTCACTTTCCACTGACACTTGACAGAATCCATCTTCCTAAACAACCCAGGGAGTGCAGCAGTGAGGAACTGCTGGAGACCGATGGGTAGGAAAATCTATCTGTCGGAACATTAGCCACTGATTTTCCTTCATGTAGTTGAGTGAATTAGAAAAAAAATGCATCAATAGGAGGAAAAGTGAGATACCGTTTTTTAAGTCTCCCAGGAAAGACTGGGAGATATCATTACATCAGATTCACTTTCAGCGTGACCTTCACAAATGTATCTCCTCCACTTCCCGCACTGATAGGCTCACTAATCATCAACTCCCGAATCATGAAACAATCACTTTCCTAATTGGCAACAACAGCTTAGTAATAAAGTGCATCTGCCCCAAATAGAGCAATTAACAAATGTGCTCTTTATATTTTGCAAGAAATTGGTTAACAGACACAAGGTCAATTTAATCTCACAGTATGGTGCAATTGTTTTAGTAAAAGGACATACATATTCCCTATTGAAACTATATTCCCCAGCAAGTACAAATGAAGATGGAGAGGTGGAGTTTTATTGGATTGAATGTGACAGAGAGCATGCTAATTAGATCTGCATTCTGAGAGGAAGTAAACCCTGTTCCATTGTATAGCCAGCCGCAATGAACCTTTAGGTTGGACAGGAGGTCAAACTTTTAAATTGTTTAAGTAATTATTGAACCAGTTTCCCTTAGGACCAGTTTTGCAGACACAGGTTAAGCCTAGTCCTGGACTAAATCCAAAATAAACTCAATTGAGTTTTCCAAGTGAGATGGATTTTTTTGGTCCAGAACTAGATTTAACTTGTCTGCAAAACGGGCCTTTAGGTTGGAAAGGTGGTCGACATGAATTAATTGTGGCACAAATCAATACTACTGGTTTGTTGTTCAAAGTCATGACGAACACCTTAAAAAATCCAAAATAGTTTAACTCTGCACTGCTCAAAAAAGATGAAGAACGCTTAAATCACACATTGGGTATCAATGAAGGAAATATATTAAAGATTAAAAATGACGTAACAACGGTCAATGGAAAACAAACAATTGAGGTCAGGATTCAAACTCACAACAAAAATCTATTGAAATTAGAGCTCCATACCGAATACACTCTGGAGACAAGAAAAACAACACCAACAAGAAACATGTGCAAAGAGGAGAACTAAATAAGGAGCGTAATGAGGGGACAGGGGTCAGTACTTGGGTTATTGGGATGAAGGGTGTGAGTTGCATTGAGGAGCAGGAGGTTGTGTATGTGCAAGGATGAGAATTGCTAGGGGACCTTACAACAATCCCTAATTCCCTTCAATTATATCCTAACAAAACATTTACTTCATGGCATCAATGTTGAATAATGTATTAATTTATATATCATCACACTTTGTAGGACTTCTTACAAATGCATCCCAAGAAAATCACCCAGATCAGAATAATAGAAATGAGGAAAAATCTGGGACAAATCTTGGTTTCTTCAGAGACTTAATCTGGAGATGCAAAAGAGATGAGGAGAAGGGCTCCCCATTAGAGACAAACAAACTAGGACAATGAAATGGCTTGTTGAAAGACGGACACTAAAAAATGCTGCCGACATCCAAAGAACTTAGAGTGAACCAGTGAACCGATGGGCACGAGGAACGAAGCCATGAAACGAGATATCAGGGGGTTTACCTCCCCCCTAGAGTAGAGGAAATTAGATGCCTGCGATAAGAGGGAATTAGGTTACAGCCATTTTGCAAGTAGAAAGTTATCTCACCACCATCGTTGCATACTGTAGGAAGATGAAGTAAGGCAGGTGGTGGATGGAGGTATTATACTTTGACTCTTTGAAGTTGTGTGTGGGCTTGAACCAATATGCTGAGGACACTTGGGATGTGCCATTAGTAAGTGGGAGGATATACAATCCATAATAATCCACGACAAGGACGTTTAAAGAAATGACAGTTTTGCTCTCCACCCACACAACTTGTTTTCTAGGTCATTGTAGAAGAATTTTGAACAGCCCTGGTTCCTACTGTCCATCATTTCCCTCCGCCAGTCACAGTAAACTCTGTTGCAAATGGAAAATCTGTAAATCAAAGGTATTCTTAAAGCATTTGGGTATCCATCGTGTTCCTAGGGTAGTTTAAGGACTGAGCATTTCCCAGGGCGTTCTCATTGTTACTCAGAAGCGAATTCGTGAAATTGCAAAGTGCACTGAGAATCCAAATGGCAAAAGCTCTCAATTTCCATTTCCTGACGCTGCATCCTTTTTTTTGCACTTCTAAAACATCTGAATACTTTGGGATATGTAAAAAATATATATAAATATATTTAAAATATCCGCGACCAAGGCTTCTCTCTCATGTACTTTTCATAATGATAGGGGAACAATTGGTACAGCATTCTCACTTGTGGGTGCAACATATATATGTTGTTACAGGTCATGACAAAAAACATGTTTATGAATCAGAAACAACTATGTTTGTCCAGCAATTGCTCAGGAACCACAACTCTATGGAAAGATTTGCTTTAAAAATACCTCACCTTGTTTTATTTTTGGTTGATACCAGCTGTTCAAAGCAGTCAATGAATCCTATTATGGAATTTACATATTTCACAAAGACTTCTCACTGCTGACAGTAAGTGTATCAGACAAGACAGACGGAAGGGCTTTTGAAGTCCACAATGATCGCTGTAAAAGTAATTGAACTCTTAGAAACATTAGGGGGCAAAATGAAGGAGAGAATGTCCAAATTATCTTGTTTATGTTGTCCATATATGACAGGCTCAGCCAGCCAGGATGCAATCTGATAAGGAGCTGTCCTAAATTGAATTTTTCCCTGCCTCAGATCATTTTGTGTTATCTTCTAGGTCTGGCTTAGTAGTCTCAATTAAGGAATAGCACTGAAAATGCTGCTAAAAAACACAAAAAAGCTTTAGTCACACACAGCTTTAACTGTGCTGTTACAAAATGAATGCATATTTATTTAGCAACAAACCCATCACATTTGTATTGCGCATAATTTAAAGCACAAGTTCCATCAGTTTTGATTCTTACTTTTGATCCTATGATTGTTTCCAATGTCCACCATGTGATTCCCTGGTCCACTTGTCAAGCTCCACTCTCAACTGGGCAAACAGATAGATCCTGGGGCTTAACATGTATACGTGTGTGTTGTTCATGTATCAGAAGCCAGAGTCAAAGGGTCATGAGCACACTCAGCCAGCTTCTGCCGGGGGCCTTAAGGTTTTTCAAAACTGATAAAAACCAAATCTGCAAATTAACCTGTGGATTAGGAAATGTTTGCTTTTATAAGCATTAAGTAGAAACCCTAAATCTATGTTGCAGTGATGTTTGCTATCTTATGTTGGAAAACCTAGGTGTATTCAGTCTGATAATAATTGTGTAATAGGCTAGAACAATGGACTTAATACTTAATACTTCATACTGTAAACCTTACAGTATGCCTGCTGTCTTCTTGATTGTGTTTATGCACATTTCACCGTAACCCATGACCTTTCGTGGAATACATTAAAAGGAGATGATCCTATAGGGCAGTGACCTCATTTTGAGTTACTCATTTGCACTGGTGTACTGATCTGCGTAACAAATATACATACATTTTCAATTTGCAGAGAAATCGGCCAATGAGTCTGCTGCAAGGTCCCTACTGTACACATACACTACACTCTATGCCACATATCCATCAGGGTTCGATCAATCTATATTCAAAGCGAAATTCTGACACATTCTTAATTTGATACTGCAGTAGAACTAAATCAGTAAATAATATATTTCGAATCCCCATGCAGCCGCGAAGAATAATCTTGAAAATGAATCAGGACATGTCTCCTCAGTGTTATCCATTTGAGACCGACACATAATTAACATTCCATTGCCTTTCATCTCCTCCATCACTGGGGAAGTGGCACTTGCAAAGTGACTGTGGCTTTATCAAATACCCCCTGTCTCCAGCTTGCGGCCCGTGACAGAGCTTAGCTCCCTAGCTTACTGAAGCTCCTCAGCTCGTGCCTACTATATCCATCAACTTGTGAACAATCAGCAAGAAAGTTGTAGTGGGTTGTATAATACTACAGGGAAAGGCAAATGGTGCTATGGACATTTCATAAAATGCTACAAAAAGGTAAAACCCTTCTAAATTAATTGACAAAATCCGTGCTAGGGAGTCGTATGAGTTTCATTAGGTTCCAAAGTATTTGATAGCCTTCTAAAAAAGAAACAATACAGCCAAAAATCAATAAACAATTATTTGGATTAATCTAAAACATATGATTTGTCTTAATGACGAGAAAATGTGGCAACAGCTTATTAATCCTATTCAAACATTTTCTTGAACAGCTGATTGTTGCTTGACCATTGCTATTCTAAATGGCATCTGTTGGCATTTTGACCGTGGAAACTCTCTTCTTACCATCCCACAAATGCCAGTCCCAGTTGGGGATGGGCACCATCCATCCCACCAGCAGGTTAGAGAGGTTTAAAGTGGAGGGTCCATCAGAAGGCCAAACATTGAAAGCCCCATCATGTATATGCCAATGATTAATAAGAATCGCAGCTTCCCGTTCACAGTTTGTTTGTGAAGAAAGTGGTATTTTTAGCAGCGTGCAGAGTAATCAACAACGCATGGTGTGGTAGAGTCTACAAAACGTTCACTTTATCTTATCATTTAGAAGCACACTAAATAGCAATGAGGCAAAATGTGTCTGGTGTTGTTCTATTTACACATGATAACTTGTCATAATGCCCTATTAAGTGCCATCGAAAGTGATGTCATCCACAGACATCTAAATTCCATCAACGACACAATGGCCAGAGAGTTCTTTCGTCCTCAGCCATGTACAGTAGCGGCTTGCGATCCTCATTGTTTACCTCGCGTCTTTGTTCCTCACCCCCCCACCACCGACAATCTGCATTCTCTTCGTGTCCTTTTCCGATTGAATAAAGACAAAGCAAGTAGTCGGCCGGCTGCAGAACAGCCACGCCGTCTTCAGGGCTCCCGGCTGCGTAGGCGGAATGCCGTGGGTTTTCTATGGATTCATCTGGTCAGCGTGAGAAGCCGTAGAGGATAGAGGGATTGCAGCAGCGGTGGGTTGCATGGAGGATTAAGGGTGTCATACACTGAGTGCGACAGATTGGGAGGATTTATAGATTTTTTGAGGAAGGATTGCAAGCTGTGCGTGGGGATCTGGGTGGAGATTGAGACCAGATGGATGTGATTTTGGCACAATTATCCTCCTTCGCATTGTGACTGATCTTCAACGCTTGCTTGACTTTTTTTTTTTTTTTTCCAGGAAAGCTGGGCTTGGGCTCATCCATGGCTGGGATTCTGGAGTGAAGTCTCTAAATGCGGGCTATTAAAAGGGAAGTCAGGGTAGTGTGGGTTTGTGTGTTCTCTGGTGTCCCACTTAACTTTCTGTGTATGTAAACCCTGTTGCAAGAGAGGTCGGTCTGCATTTGTGCCCATATGCTACATATGAAACGTGATGAGTTTCCTCTGCTTTCATTGTACGCTGTAAATAAACAGTCTTGTAAATATTATGTTCATGTCAATAACATTTTGCGTACTGACAAATATGTATTGCCAAGCTGAGTGGAGAAATGGAAAACTGATAAGAGAGCTCTAGCTTCAGTACACAATGCTTCAAATGACTACCTGCAGCATGTTATCTAAGTAACTTCAATACAGGAAATTGCAAATTAAATGAGAAACATAGTCAACTGCAAGCAATGAGATTAGCAATGGAGCCAAGAAATCCTTGTTAAAGTAGGGTTTCCTATGTGCACCCTCCGCTTGCTTTATGCATAAGACCTGAACCTCAAACACTGAAGGATGGCTTATAAGCTAAGCAGACAACTCAGCTTGGATTTTTTACAATGAATACATCAAGTATACTTAAGACTGAGAGCCACTATTATCGTAGTGTGTGAATAAATGATTCAGACACTGGCTAAGTTTCTAGACACCAGAACTGACATCTTTCTCTGGAAATATCGGTTATATGGTCCTATGTAGCTCAAATACTAAGAGCATGGTACATGTAACGCCAGGGTTGTGGCTTTAACTCCCTTGGGGGTCAGTACAAAACATGTATGGAATTATATGCACTCACTGCTATAAGCTGGTCTGAATAGGAGCATCTGCTAAATTACTGAAATGCAACTGAAAGTGGAAATATACGTTTCTAATATTTGAATCAAATATAAATATAAGAACAATGTCATGTTAAGTTCCCTTTTCGTAAACGACGGCATGATGTAAACAACAGCTGTTAAAAAGGTACTCATCCATTTCTGTGAAAAAATATAGTGTTTTACACTGCAATTATTTCTCAACAACTGTACTTTGTAAAGGACATTTGAAAATATTTTTGTAGAGAACGCATGAACATATACACACATTTCTTTTTGTTATGAATAGGCATTCTCTGAGGAACACCTTTCCTCCCTCATTGGCTGTGTTCCTGTCATGTGATATTAGGCATTTCAACCAATCCCCCTGTGTGTTTTTGAGGAAGTGAGACAGTCTGGTGGATCCTGGTACACTTAAGACAAATGTTATGTTTGATGAGAACACATGGCTAGGTTAGAATATGGATAAATATTGGATGCTTGCCTCCTGGATTGTATTCCTTCCTGTGCCCTGTTTGTTGATTTGTGTGTGAATTGTTCACAGGTTTTAAGTAGCATGTTTTTTTTAAGCAGGTGCTTAAGTAACAGGTGGTAGACGATGAAATCTGCAGAAATTTTTTCATTATTTTATGCTAAAGAGTGGAAAAGTGTATAAAACCATTAGCCATCGTGTAACATTTACACAGGTTGGGTCTTTTCATTTACACGCTGGTCTTTTCGTCCCAAATTGAAGTCCACAAGTTGATGTCTGCATATTTTGTCAAAAGAAACAGCACTGAAAAAGATCTGATCTTATTAGGGAACTAACAACACGTTTAAAGGCACCCATTGTCAATGTTGTCAGATGCATGCTAGTGGTGAAAGTGTTCTTCACAAAATGTTATTATTGTGACATACTGTAAAAGAATGTATGCTTGAAATAAAATTAAAATCCAGGATTTATCTAAGCTCAACCCTTTACACTTCGTGGAGGAATGTATAAGAAGATATATATAATAGCTTCTAGATTTCTGACGTAACTTTGATTCACCACATTTTTATATGTATGTCAAAAAAATATTTATTTTACAAAAAGTACAAACTTGCCACATCTTATTTAAAAAAGGGAGTTTTCTGACTAATGAAAATGTAATATACACTAATAGAGTGTGTGGTTTCATAAAAAAACATACCTATATCTCCTCAAGAATAAAGTAGAAAGCTTTAGGTGTAACAAAATTTAATCCTGAATCCTGAAATGTTAGTCTTTCCACTGAAAGTAAAATATTCATATTAACATTATTGCTGCTTAAAGAACCTTAAGAATAAACCCCAATTAAAATGTCAGAACTATAAGGTTCTATCTAGATTGAAACCCACCTCCCATTACAAAAAGAGAGCTAGCCTTAAGGTGGTAACCTTAGCGGCTAATGAAAAGGTAATTCCCCACAAAAAATATTAGATGCTCAATATCTTAGAAATGTGCTGCATGCAGAAAGTGTTCACACTAAAATTACACATGTTTATAGTGTTCCTAATCAATCTATTAAAAAGTAAATCCCAGTTTGAACTTAAAAAGTATATACAGAATATACTACATGACAATTAGAACATATGAAATGGAAGTGTAATGATAATGAACATCTTGTATACTAAAAATCTGAGAACTATTTTCTATGTTTATCTGTTGTTGCTTTATTCAGACAGGTATTGAATTCAAGATGTAAAAATAGGAAGACACAGCATGACAGGTGGGGTAATTACTGGTTATAACAGTACACGTGAAGTGTAAAAATATTCAATCCATGTTCATTTATTCATTAAGTTAAATAAATAGTTTGCCACTATTTAACCAAGTCAGTTGATTGGTAATTTTCAATGATGACCTGGCTTATAGCATACAATTGCAAAGGGATGGATGGGACAACATGGAGACCATGTTAATAATGTACATAAAAGGGATAAAGGTTGCATTTGTCCTTGGCAGTTCATTACAGTCATTGGTAGTGACTGCCATAGGAAACGTGTGCTTTAGCAGTGTGAGATATTGTCCAAAACACAGATTTTGCAAGGGACAGTTAACTAAAGTCTGAAGGTCACAGTGATGACTGTTCTTATGGGGCATTGTGACCAAGCACATAGCAGTCGGTAAATTGTATTTCATTTCTAAAGGAGCTTTTTAGTTGCAAGCCTGCACTTTATGTTTCCTGAGTCAAGGACTGGCATTTTTACAATAATAATTTATTCAACTTCTTTACCGCTTATTATGATAGAAAAGCGCTTGAAAAAGCAAAATTAAAGAAAATGACTACGATAGAGTAGGTACAAGAAGTACAGGGACACACGCTGTTAATGTATCTGACTCCATGAAGTTGAGATATGTCAAGCAATATTGATCAACCGATCGACCATGTCTTTACTTCATTTCAAGACTAGACAGGCATCAAAACTAATGTAATTTCATGTACAGAAGCACGGAAAAAGAATATAAACAAAGTCAGTTTCCTTTCATTTCTACCACTCTGAATATGCTCTAATGGGAACAATGGAGATGGAGATAACATTCCTGAGAAAAATAATGTAATCTTACATACAGTAGTATAGACCACCAAGATCCCACATCCATTCAAAATAACCCATTAGAGAAAAGTTCTTGACAGAGTCAACAGATTTAGTTTGACCTAACACACATTCTATTACTCAGTTATCTAGTACTCAGTTATCTAGTACTCAGTTATCTGGCGACAGTAACAGACTGACATGTCTGTCTCTCAATTGAAAGATGACTTTTTAGCCCCTAGTCCTGTTGCGCTGATATCAGCAGTGTAATCTTGGAGGCCTGGCCTACTCAAGTCCAGTAGTCCTCAAATAGCCTTAAAAAAGCACATCTCAGGATAACTTGGCATTTGTTTAAACTTTATTAGTGAATTAATATCTTAAATAAAAAAATGCAAAAATCTTATAATTTAGTTTCCCCTTAACACTCCTCACTCCTTGGGGTCTGCAACTCCCAATCGTCATGATCTTGTCAGTCATCTTGTCATATTGTTCCTCTTCTATTTTGCCATTAAGATCAAAGTTCACCACTGCTCTTTGCTGGCAATCCCAGCAGAGCTCAAGAGGTGACACAGGCGTCGTTCCTCTGTGTTTGATGTTGATGGGTTGAGCGTCGGAAGGGGCCTTTGCTGGAGGCTGGGAGACAGTGGACCGCAAACACCAACCTCTGTTTGTCGTGACGGAATTGTTACCGTGACAGTGACAAACAACCCAGCTTACAGACTCACTGGATAATGGAGAACTGGCGGATATTTTGCCCCACCCGCTATCTACAGTACCCACCCAGGTAACCAGCCTCCGTCTAGTAGTTTGGCCATTCAATGTGGCAGTTGAGTCACCGAAAATGTTCCTAGCGATGCAGAGCTTGTTGGCAATGGGGACACCCCTAGCTTGACACATACATAACATATGCTACTGACCAATGGTGGTGTTCACTCAGAAAATGGCAGAAACTGTGTGGTGAGAAAAGAAATGTGCGGTAAGGCTACATTTGCCACAGCACTTTAAACTATGTTAAAGAAAATATGTTTAATAAAATGTATTGACACAAATTGTTAAAAAGATTCTTAAAGTATCTACAGAATTTGTCTTCTCCGTCATCAATGTGGGTGGATTGATTTCTTGCCTGTTGGGTCCTGTCCGAGGCCTCCCTTGGATAGGGCCACAGGGTCACTGGACCCCCCAGTCTTAGACAAAAGTTTTTATGCTGCTATATTATTGAGCCGGGGGAGGAGGGCTAGTTCTTCTTCATAACTCTATGTTCTCCTTCTTAACGCTAAGGAATGCACTCTTTAACAACTCTCCTTGTCGCCTGTTGCGGTTCAACTTAGAAGGACCTGAGGTCTCGGCCTAAACCTGTGGAGTACCAGGCCCAGAAGACCTTGTCCCGAGCCATCCTAGTTTTGCTGCAGAACAAGCAGATACCTGAGGATTCCAGCTGCCACTGTGCAGACCCCCCCTCCCAAACAGTTCCTGTCCTGCCAATCTGATCATGCTTGTCACCTAGATCAGGGATTTTAGACTCTGTGAATGTATTAATTATTAATAGTATTCCTAAAAATCACCCTGCACAGCCACAAGAGGTACGGCCACCCCTTTGAGCCTGGTTCCTCTCTAGGTTTCTTCCTACAATCCGGTCCCCATAGGGAGTTTTTCCGAGCCACCGTGCTTCAATCCTGTTGTTGCGTGCTCACTGGGGTTTTAGGCTGGGTGTTTTTGTAAAAGCACTTTGTGACAACTGCTGATGTAAAAAGGGCTTTATAAATACATTTGATTGATTGATCTTACAAAATATGTCTCTGTGCTACAGGTCAGGCTTTTTTGAAACGGCAGGTTACGTTGGCCACAAAGCTCTTGGCGCACTCCGGTTTGGTGCTCCTTTACCAAGGGTTATAACAAATCACTCCCGAAAGACCCAAGGAAGAATATGTATATAAGGAATCCTATTGTGGCGCCCACATCTACACATTAGCAGCCTTCAAAACGTTTATATGAGACACCTACTAAGTTCCAGTTTACATTTCCAACCACAGCAGTTAATTGGCGTTACAGACTTTTTCAAAAACAAACCAATGTTGGTAGCGCCCTATGACAGATGTCTAATACGAATATAATATAACATTAGTCTCACGTTGCCATACCTTTAAAATCATGAAGTTCTCATGTCTCTCCGGAGCAGCGGCCGCCGACCCATTAGGCCGTTGGAGGCAGTTGTGATGTGTGGTAAACGTGTGTACATTTTACAGTCTCAAATGTTAATGGACAACATTATTCAATGTTGCACTCTACACCAGGAAATAGCGATATAAAACAAGGCTATTATTATCTACTGAGAGCGCGTTGCATGCTCAATCTTAGTGCAAAGCGGTTCGTTTCAATCTTTTTATTTCAACCCGATCACAAACACAACCTTAACCAGATGGAATGAATGCCTGATGGTTAAGTGAACGTCCAAGGACAAAATGTCAGATCGTATCGATTTTTATATAGTTATAAAAGAAATGTAAACTAAATGACTTTTAATTTGAAGTGGCCTTTTTCTGGTTTGTGTCAAGCACTTCTGTCCTTCAAATATGCCGAGATGCAGTGAGCAAAGGCTGGCTAATGTTATTAGGTGAGCAGGATGAGTGGGTTTTTTTCTTTGCTAGAGAGGAGGTGTAGACGAGGGCTCATGCAAACTGACATGAGCAAATGTACGCTCACACACGTTCAAACAAACTAACTAGCACTAACTGCCATATAAAACTGGATATGCTGCTTTTCTCCTTAGTTGGCTCCCATTTTGTTTCCACTTGAGCTAAAGATTTTCCACCCATTAACTGTCTAAGGCCCCAGGAAACCTGAGTGACATGTGACACTGGGAGCGTCTGTCAATGATTTTCAAAGACCCCACAAGTCAAAACGGCTCTGTTATGTCAAGGCTTTTTGAGCTTAACACAGCCTGACAAGCTCTTTGCTCCCAGGGGGGGCAGCGAGAGGACCCAGAAAACTACAGGAAAGGGGTGGCAAAGAGAAGACAGAATGAGAGAAAAAGTGAAACAAAAAGAGAGACCACAGTGTCACCAAGTTTATTGCCCATCCAAGTGGTTAAGGACAGTGGATTTCCGACTCACAGAGGTTCAAAGAAGACAGATTTGTTGGTTCCATTTTCTAATCATAGTTTCAAAGAAGACTGATTTGTTGGTTCCATTTTTTACTCACAAAATTTCAAAGAAGACAGAATTGTTGGTAACATTTTTTACTCACAAAGTTTCAAAGAAGACAGATT
This sequence comes from Novumbra hubbsi, assembly GCA_016801125.1. Taxonomy (NCBI): domain Eukaryota; kingdom Metazoa; phylum Chordata; class Actinopteri; order Esociformes; family Umbridae; genus Novumbra; species Novumbra hubbsi. Next base: position 72,726 of record JACXGK010000580.1, read on the forward strand.
TGTTGGTTAAATTTTTTACTCACAAAATTTCAAAGAAAACAGATTTGCTGGTTCCATTTCCTACTCACAGAGTTTCAAATAAGACAGATTTGCTGGTTACATTTCCCAGGTTGCCTTACTTGCATGTGAGTTCATCAAACTGACAGACTTCCTTTGCCCCGAGAGACTTCCCCCACCAGTGCTCCTTCAGTAACCCATCTCTCCACACCGACTCTCCAATTGACAAACTCGATGTGGCACCTTCACAGTACAGCATTTTCATTGTTGGTTTCCCTAAAGTCTGCCTACAATCTTAAAAATATGAATGTCTCTTTTCTTCCCCATGTCATACACTTCTTATATTGCTACATGAAAGTCAGATAGGCCAGCCTGTTGTTGAAATCTGTCCGTCATTCTCTGTGTATCCTCTTCATCAGCCTTAGAAAAGTCAGTACAAGCCTCATTAACACACCATGAAGACAACAGAAGACTTCTGAGGCAATGTGTTCACGGCTCGCCCAGATCCACGTGACAGGCCAATAGGAGGAGCGCTTCAGCAGACACAAAGAAAACTCCTCGAAATAGACTTTACTCAACCCAAGCTCGGTAAGACTCATTGCACCTTTTTACCCATTACGTTAGAAAAAACCCATCGCACTGCACATTCTCATGGTCACTCAGCCCGAGCGTTGTCCTTGCCGCATGGCGTTCCGTGCGTACACCGAGTTGCTAGAATTGTGATGAATCTGGGTTCATCCTCCGCCACTCTATAACGTTGGTGAGGAAAACTCAAAGGGGATTATGTATTGAAAAGTGGCATTTGCTGCTCATTTTGCTTTTCATCTCTCTCTCTCTCTCTTTATTACTCCCACTCCTTCCAGCGTCTTCCCTGGTGGTGTTAATTTTCATTAGGCCTGTTTGGCACAGCGGGCAGCCACTTCCATTCCGTCACCAGCACAGCACTTCTTAGCCAGCCAGAACTTCCTTCCCACTCCCACCACGTTCTGTGGCGTTCTCCCTCCCTGACTACACAGTCCTGCTGCTTTGGACGGGGGCCATTAGTACCAGGCAGTGGAAGAACCCCACAGGGCCCATAAAGAGAGGCCCAAACCGGGGCTGAGAGTGGCGGGGTCGCCCCCGACCCGGTGGTCCGTGACCACTGAATGATTTTAAGACGAGACCTCACGCAGGAGCCACATACGCCACACACAGCGGGGGGGATGGGAGTCCTCGGGAGGGGGTCTACTGTAGCCTGTTCAAATTTGCCTTGAAGGGGAACACGGTGACCAGTAGCAGAGAGGGAACAAGCGCGGAAAAGGGAAAAAGCCATGTGAATTCTAATAAGGGAGAAGAAGCAGTATGCCTGAACACCAAACAAAGGAGGGGGTATAACCGGGGCATATCTGGCTAACAGCCCAAATCCCAGAAAGGATATTCTCTTGAGACCATACTTTTTTTCCCCCCATCTTCTAAACGACATTGCTGATGGGATGGAATAAAATGTCTAGGACAGTGGCAGAGAAGTGAAAAAATGGAAGGATATTGATATGGCAAAGTCCTCTTGAATATGTATGCAGATATTAAAATTGATTGGGGACACTGTTGAGCCTCCACTGAGATGGCAATTCATCAGCCGAGTGGCATTGGGAGTCCAGGAAAAAAGAGACCAAAAGAGAGATAATGAAAAAGGGATAAAAAAGAATGACTATTCACTCATTTCAGAGAATGAGAATTATTAAATATAAGATTTAACTTTGTCATTACTCACTGAATGGCAATTAGGAAACACAGTGAACTCATTGTGGAGTTTTGTGTGACAAAAAGAGTTTTACAATTCCTAAAGTATTTGTCATGATTGTGATGACATCCTAAATACGTCTTTGGAAAAGATAGCATGGACAAACATCGCCATCTCTTAAGATCTGCATCT
>JACXGK010000580.1:74734-101039 GCA_016801125.1 Novumbra hubbsi
GGTACTGTTGGCGTAGAACTGGAGGGGGTACTGTTGGCGTAGAACTGGAGGGGGTACTGTTGGTGTGGATCTGGAGGGGGTACTGTTGGCATAGAACTGGAGGGGGTACTTCTGGCTTAGAACTGGAGGGGGTACTGCTGGCATAGAACTGGAGGAGGTACTGCTGGCATAGAACTGGAGGAGGTACTGCTGGCGTAGAACTGGAGGGAGTACTGCTGGTGCAGAACTGGAGTGGGTACTGCTGGCGTGGACCTGGAGGGGGTACTGTTGGTGTGGACCTGGAGGGGGTACTGCTGGCATAGAACTGGAGGGGGTACCGCTGGTGTAGAACTGGAGTGGGTACTGCTGGCGTAGAACTGGAGTGGGAACTGCTGGAATAGACCAGAAGGGGGCGCTGCTGGGGTAAACCTGAGCGAAACCTTTGACCCCAGCATTTAGCAAATTTTCTACCCCGACCAAAACAGATTCACACTCTTGCTTACGTGACATGTTGTGTATAAATAAATGTACTTCCGTTAAAGGTACTACAGCAGCGTACATCAACTGGGTTGTAAATTATTAATCCTCACAAAGAATGAATGATAATATTGTGCTTTTTAATAAATCTGAATTAATAATAATAAATAAATGTGTTCAATAATATTGTAGGTCTATATAACCATGTGGACACATTTCCAGTTTAGTTAGTATAACTACGAAAAGGTCTGTCAAACGGAATCAAATGCATTGAATTGGGCATTGGTCGTACGGACGATATAACTCTATGCAATCATATTTGGTTCAAAGTAGGCCTCATTGTAATGAAAAAACAGACGGTGGCCATGTGCTTTTCAGGATGCCTAAAGATAATCTCTGTGAAAAGGTATCCCTCTGTTGCTCTCTGTTATCCATCCTAAACAGTTGACTGCCTCCTACCTCGTCAGACTGACAAAGTGCTTCACGTCTGCAATCGGGGGGGGGGGGTGAAAGGAGAGCTGTATGGCTGTAGCTGCCATAGCCCACTCCGAGATCCCTGTTCATTTTTGGTTGAGCTGTCTCACCTGTCCCTCTGAACCATCCGCAACCGAGCGTGTCTCAGTTTCTGACAGGCAGTCAGACAGCATCATTTGAAAAGACAGACAAACCTCCACCCTTTAAAATATCCCTGCTCATCTGCCCAGCATCAATCCAATGTTTCGTCCCAAGGCAGCCCGAGAGAAATATTGAGTGTACACTCCCCGGACCTCTCTGGCAGCAAACTGATCTGATGTAAGGTTTTTTTTATAAGGTTACCTCCCACTCATCGCTTATGACCAGACTCTCTGCGGTGCCATTATCACTTTAGATAAGGCTAGGATAAACTACACACTTTTCCAGAAGAAGCCCCCCCCCCTGCTTCATCAACATTGATGGAATGACCCAACCAGATTTTAATCAAGTCGTAGCTTTAGCCTCATGCTCTGGGTCGGGTCATCCATTTTTAAAACAAAGGTCCCCGGGGTGCAAGCAGTGCATTCACTTGGCAGACGAGTGTTGGTGAGCTGATGCTGGGGTGTTTTGCTGCTGGGCTGGAGCCTAGTGGCAAACGGATGAGTCTGGAGCGGCTGGGATATATCCGTGATGGATGACGTCTGTGAATTAAAGCCATGACCGGGGCGTATTCGGCAGGCCAGCATGCCAAAAGGAAGTTCCGTGATCAATGTTAACTTCCAGGTCATTGCGGGGCGCAAGGAAAATATAACTCAACTGTCCATCTTGCAATCGATGGATTGGAGAGGGCATGTATTTATTCCATTGACTTTTTCAAGATGATAGAGATGATTGGATGAAAAGCGCAACTACATATAAGTTAAACCTAAGCATTTAGCATGAGATGAGTCAACCTGGTGTAACACTTTACAGTGATTGTACAGTACACCGCAGTAAACTATCCAATTAAATAGTTAATCGTGACATTTCTACCAGAACCACAGCTGGGGCGGAAGTCACTCTAGAATCAGAGTAAAGACAAAACATCCCGAAGAAAGTTCTCCTCTGAACTCTGAAAAGGCCATTACTGGGGACCCTCTAAAAGAAAGTAGCAGAGTTCAAAGAACGCATTGCAAAAACAATTATTATAAGCTCCCATCGTGATTGCTTGTGCACCTCATCAAAAACATGGCATCAAAACCCAACCCCCACCCAACCTACCCAAGCCCCCAGTCTACCGGTAGAAATAACGAGACTGAATTAATCTAAAGTCTCAGATGGATTTCTGGTGCCTCACAGCCGTTAGATCACAGACAAACACCAAGCACTCTTCAGGATTGGGAGACTTGGTCACTCAGCGAACCACAAGCTAAATATCCAATTAGCTTGGCCAGCCATTGACGTATCAACAGCAAAAGCCCTAAACGTCTGCCCAAAGGGATGCTAGCAGACCCCCCCCCCCCATGCTATCTGCACGGCATTGTGGCCACAAAGACTCTGTCAGGGATCCACGGTAATGGCAGGGATGCACACGTCATTGTCTGAAGGTGAGGCGCTTCACCCGTTCTTCGCCACGCCCTCTTATCCCTCGCATTGCTAGAGTCCCTGTGTGTCACAAAAACGGCCGATTTACATTTATATTGCAAAAGCCCGGCACATGGTTGTAATTGGTCTGGTGGAGGCTGACCCCTCTCCCCATCCACAACGCGCGACACGCGCACTCACAAACACCTGCAAAAGCGCACGGATGCATTCAGAAATGAACACGCAGACACGCACCCACGCAGCTCCCAGCTAGCATGTGTCACCAATCAGATGGACTCTCCGTCAGCGCCAGGCCTCCGAGCAGAGGGTGCGGGTGAGAGAGGGACGTGGACGAATGGGATAAATAGGCAGAGGGGGAGACAGGGAGACACAGAGTCAACACAGTCCAGGTGGAATGGGGCCGTGCCAGAAAACACTGCCTTCCTTATCAGATCAACAGTTCAATTCTTCAATGTGCCCCCCCCCCTTCCTGCAAGGCGAAATGCGTCTTCCATTCCGCGAGAAAGGCCTTAACAGCTCCGTCAATACCTTCGCTGGCTTGTTTACTCCGGCAATTTTCAAACGCTGCCGGGGAGCAAAGAGGAAACGTTGCGGCGGTTGCGCGATGCCGCCGCACCTCCGCGGAGACAGCCGCTCGATTCATAGCGCGCACCGGCATCGGAGCGACTCTGTTCCTGCTTCCCCCCCAAACACTCCGGCAGCGGGACTGCGTCAGAGAAAACCTAACCTCTGTGGCGCCGCGCCTCGCGCGCGGACGCGTGGCGAGTCGGGCCCGGAGACGCGCTCCGTCCAGGGACACCCACACCCCCCCACCCCCCTCCCTGCGTCCGCGCCTCTCCAGCTCGGTTGTAGCCTGGCCCGACGGACAGCGGAGAACGCCACAGCAAGTCGGTTTGATTTGCAACCACCGCCAAGGATTGACAGTGGCGAATGTGTGGCGCTAACAAGGCCGGGAATAACTCAGGGAGGGATAATGAACCCGACGGGCGCTCGGGAATTCTCCCCTTCCTCCCCAGTCCATTTCTCCTGCGGCCCTAACCGTCGTTCATGCTGAATGGACATGGATATCCATTGATTGATCAGCCCAGTCTAGGCCTACACTCCCTGGAGTGATGAGTCAGTTATGACCAGGCCATTCTGTGAATGAGTCCCAAATGGCTCCCTACCCCCTCTGTAGTGTGCCACTTTCTGCGAATGAATTATGGGCCCAGCATGGCGTGTGAGGCGCAGACAGTGTTGGGCCGGAGAAGGACCACTGAGTGGGGATTGCTGAGTGATTGTTTTCTGTGCATTAGACATCGGGTTGGAGTCCATTAAAGCAACAGCAGTGGGAAAAGGCGTTCAGGACACAGAACAGAGAGCTAAGGGAGCCTTGTGTAGCGTGTCGAACAATTACACGCAGCAGTACTACAACACCATTACCTCATTTCTATTCATTGATGACTTATTTATGGTGCGGTCTGTCGCTGTGTTGTCATGTATAAGTGATAAAGTGTAGACATGAGAAAGAGAGGGGACGGAGTGCGTGGTTGTGTGTCAGGAACGATGCGCTGAATTCCATTGCAGTGGTGGCGACTCAAGGAGCACGTTGATGTTTTCAATTCAAAATAGATGAAGGGCCAGAATATTGCAATGTGTTTCTTGAATCGAATACATTCAAATGAAACGGACAACAGGAACTGGCTTGTACGTGCGTATTAATCATGGGTCAACATTTTATGTGGCGGCATCTTATCCATGCATTAGTGACACAGACTGACAGTAGTGTGCGTGTGCTGTCCAAGGTACTGAAGCAAGGAACAGATGTTGTCCAAGGTACTGAACGCAAGGAACAGATGCTGTCCATGGTACTGAATGCAAGAAACAGATGTTGTCCATGGTACTGAATGCAAGAAACAGATGTTGTCCAAGGTGCTGAAAGATGAACCGATCCACCCAGCATTTTACATTGCAGAATCTGGACACACTTGAGACAATTCTCCACATTTCCCTACATGGGTGTTAATGTTTTTGTGCATAGATCCCTGTCAGTGTTTGTTAAAACAGTGCTTGATGGCGATGCACAAAATCTGGTGCTTCAATTGGCCGCCATCAAAAACACCTTTAAATGACAACAAGAAGTGCATTTTTGCATTACTTGTGGAAAACTGTAAATGGAAATGGAGTGATAAAAACTTGTCATAGCTTAAGAGCATAAACACATTTCTAGTTCTAGTTCTAGAATATTCTGAAGAGCAGCAACTGTCAACAACTGCCATGCGCTCCCTTCTGAGAAGGTCTGGGACCGGAGAGATCAAGCTGACGTCATCACCGACGTAGCAGAGGCTGTCTTTAAAAGACAAATGAGGCATAAACAAGCGCAAACACGGTCCATCTGAGACGTCGATAGGAATTCCCTGTGTTTAAAGCATGAGGTGAAAGCATGGTCATGCCCCTAGAGGACACAAAGCCAAAGCTACGGGCTGTAGCTGGGGGACTGAGTCTGCATATTGTTCTCACCTGAGCCAGGGTGTGACACTGATGTGACACTGATGTCATCTCCTACAATCCCCTCTGGACAAACCATCAGTCTATCTGGGATTCGGGACTGAACGTGGCTCTGCGATGGTCAACCGTCCAGCGCTACAGGGGGCCGTTCCTCCATGTGGCCTCCTGCCTTTCTCAAACCATTCAAGTGCTTCTGACTCATCATCGTTTTTTGCTTTAAATAAATTGTTACTTGCTTTCCACTTGACATTGCGAAAGGTGATGTAATCATGATGGCAAAATGTGCCAGATATGGTATTTCCATTTAAATATTTTTACAGTGTTAAATTGGCAGGCATTTCAAACCATTCGCATTTGGAATGCAAGTAGATCTCAGTTGTTCTTTCAGCGCTGTTAATCATCAAACGGTGGAAGTACAGGAAAGTGCGTACCTGATCTCAGATATCCTTTAATACTCTGATGTTCTTTCCATGTTACAGGGGATGACATTAGCCACTAACAGATTGGGTAAATTATGTTTGCATGAAATCCTTAAGGAGAATGTACCCAATATAATATTTAATTAATATTATTTATCTTTCTCTCTCCTGGTCTCTCTGAGCAGCAATTGGAAGACCAGTCTGTCACCCAGCAGCTGTTAGTATGACTGCACAGCTCCATGATGTAGAAGAGCCATTCCACTGCCAGAAGACGAAGCTCTTGTACCGTCCTGTTCCCTGTTTAAAGAGAGAAAATCCCCCGCAGAATCTAATTACTTGTTCTCCAAGTTTGACACACTGGATTTTCCAGCTGTTTAAAAAAAAGCCTATGAAGAAAGATTACACTCTTAATTGTTCATATATCATTATTTCTACAGTTATATTATTGCATAATTAATCATCCGCTAATCTCACTCAACCTACTCTCAGTAGTGGGAATATTGATAGTGTGAGCGATTAGTGTGTCGTCTGCTTTTCACAGGTGAAATTAATTGGAGCCTAATTGGGCAACTTGAATAGATATCTTTATTGGGTTCGGTTTCATTGTAATTCCTTTCAGCAACCACAGCTTTTAGGTGTCTTTAACTTTTTAATGTATTCACAATAATATAACATACTTTATCTGCAGTTTTGAAATGTTTATCTTCTGATAGAATACATATTTTAAACCAGATGTTGGGTCTAGCTCTGTTCAAAATGCCCTTTGGAAAATAAATCCTCCTAGGTTATTAGTGGGGAGCAATCCTTTGTTAATATCTACACGATATTGTGTCGGATCTATGGTATATGAAATGCTTAGAGGTAAGTAGTTCAGGGTGGAGGCAATTATCTTGATGTAGCCTCAACTGGCAGTCCTTTCTTTCAGATCCAACATTCACCTTTCCATGTTGCGTGTAAACGCCTGGGCTTGAACATGCAGGTCCAGTGCCTGCCCCACCTCTTCTCTCCCCCCTCCTTACACCCCCACCCCACCTTCCTGTCAGTGTTTGAAGCGGAGACAAGCCAGCTCCAGCTCTGAACAACAACCTACTCTCTAACTGCCGGAGCAGTGCCGACAGACAGCCTATGGCGATGACGAGAAGTTAGGAGGAAGACTGCCATCTCCAGAAGGGGTGTCGTATGGCGGTCTCCCCCCCAACCCTCCCCCCCCTACCCCCTTCTGTTCCTCTCTGTTGGACAACCGCTCTGATTCTGCTGACAACAAGGGATTCAAACTACACCGCTCGATCAGTGTATTACAAGAGAAGAGCGACGGTTAGATGGAGTGCTTGATCCCCGGACGACCGGGGCAAAAATAGAGACGGCGTTTGGCGGCGGCGCTGAGCGTTGGCTCAGGCTCACCTGCGCGTGTTGACTGATCCCTTCGCGCGGGGCTGTGATCACCCGCTTTACTGCTCCTCTTCCCCACCACGGCAACACAGGGACCCGGCGGTGACTGCCAGACTAATTGGCAGACCGTCTGGCGGTTATTTGGGGGCTTGAAGTTGTCCAAACTCTTGACAGCTCGCGGTTTGGAGACGCCATTCTCGTAGGGAAGCCAGGCCTCTAGTTACGGTAGGTTTCCGAGGTGTCGTTTATCACCGACGGCCCAATGGGCCTCTCACTCTCATTCCCCGATTTAAATATACTATATTAACTGTCGCTTCATCTCACGAGCTCTGTAACACTTAGCCTGAGTGCAGAGAGGCAAGAAACTGCTGTGTTCGGCTTAAAAAGCCCCACGTCTGAGCAACAGAGAGCATGCGATAAACCACAGTGAAGCGCAGTCATTTGGGAACTATAGCAAATTACCCCCCCCCCCACCTCTCAAACCGGGAGCGGGGTAAAAAAAGGAGGGAACATATCATCTGTTACCGGCACACACACTCAGGTACAGTTCTCATAAAAACCAAGCAATAAAGCTGACAACCTCTTGAGGTGTGATGTACTGTCCCTGAAAGAGTGCTACTGAGAGCAATATTAAAAGCTTTATTACCGGTGTCAGATTGAAATTAGACACACTCTGTAAGCCTACGTCCAGGGCGTAAAGGCATGGTATTTGTTCAGTCACACACGGCCGGTTCCACACAACTGACTTTAGGGTCCGGCGGTGACATTTGGGGAATTACCATTTAGACTCGAAGAGACGTTTGACTGAAACATGGGGTTCCTCTGAGCATCAAAGGAATTGGACAAATGTTAAGAGAGTATATCATGAGGATGGGAGCGGGGGGGGGGCCTTCAGAGTGGTGGGAAATGGAGGGAGTTATTGTCAAATAAGCTGTTTCACACATGAATATACAGTTCCAAGGGGCCACCGCGTGGAAACTACCAGGGGTGTGGGAAGGCTTTTGACATCGTGCCCCACGCTAATGCAAGGTACCATGGGGCTCGTCTCGTTGGGCCGCTTCAGGAATTATTCTAGTGACATGGTGAATAACAGTCCTTTTTCATGTAGTAAATATTAGATACCTAATGTACATTGTGTATGACAGAATCATCACGTATTCATTTGTAAACAGGACACTCCTGAACAAAAAAGGTGTTGTCTTTTAAAAAAGAGAAAATAATACTATAAACGGTATATTACTGTCATTCTCTCAAAAACATACGAGGCTGTGTACACGTGGTAGGTGCCTGAATACGGATGGGGAATTGAAAATTCATATTTTATTTCCTTTAGTACTGAACTGTACCTTTAGTGCAACGTTGAAAGCACGTCGTACTGTCACACAATTAACTGCTTTTAAAATACTGATATGACTACGCGTCCAAAGGACAGCCATTCCTATGCGTACTATGGCCAAAATCGCGTCTGTGTTTAAGGAGAAATAAAGACTTCATCTTGCTTTCTGCAAGTGTTTCTCTGACACATTGATGAACGACCCCCGAATGTTTAGATCAATGCAGTGACAGACAAGCACAATTTAAACATCGTAAGCATGATTCGAACTCAAGCACACCTAATCATTCATTCCTTCTTGCCGGACGTGAGATGCAGCAATATAGGAAGTCTGGGACAATCCACAGTTTCAAAGGACACGGAAAAAGATTTAGATCGATACCAAAACCACTGACGTCAAGAAGCTCTGTGAAATTACAATACCGTCCCTCAGTAGAGAATTCAGGTGTCACTCCGTGCAACTCCGAAGGAGCTAAAAGCACATCAAACTTCAGCCAAACTTGCAGGCGGTAACGCGGACTCAGAATCACAGACATGGTATCAATTACATAGCTTTCCCATCCACACAGATCAGTCAGAGGCAAAACGGAGAGACAAAGACGGACGTGAGTGAGATGGAATGAGAAGAGACAAGAAAACACTTCACACGAATCAGCCTGAACACACGAATTGCACAGTTCACTTACCAAATCCCGTCATCCAACAGAACACAACCACCCAAGGGGTTATCATCGTTGAAGAGAAGTAACGAGGGAAGGAAGTCAGCTCCGTGTGTGCCCGCCGTCTGCGAGAAGCTGCTGACACCGAGACAAAGTTAGCAGCGGAGGTTTGCCTGATTCCAAGAGCGCGTGGAGTTGCGTGCCTGTCTGTGAGAGACTGTTGCTGCTGCTCCCCCCTACAGCTGCTGCTGCTTTCTCAGTGGGAGTTTGAGTCTACGCGTCTTCTCTCCTGCCCTCTCTGTATCGCCTCCTGTTTTCCAGTGAATCAAGTCTTCAGTCAGACTCCTGCCCGTGGCTCCGCTTCACTCCAGTTTTACGCGCACTTTTACACTCTCTTTCCGCAGTTCACGTTCTTGGTGCATCAGTGTCTTGTGCTGCCATTCTGTCTCCCATCCGTTCTTTCTCATCCGTTCCTCTTTCACTCTCTTGCTCTACAATTATCTCTCCCATGCTCTCTCCCCTGGCTCTCTCTCTCTTTCTCTATCTTGTGCTCCTGCTTGCTAGTAGAACATACACACAGGCAGAAGAGAGCGTTTAAGAGATTTTGCTCCTCCCTCTCCCCGCCTGCTGGCCTTCCAGCATCCCTCTCTGCCAATCATTGTAGCTCAACCACATCATTGCTTTTCCGCGAGAAAAACCTGGGATTAGCCAGCAAGGAAGGAAAAATATTATGGGACAATTGTATAGTGACTCCCTACAGAACAGCGTCATATAAAAAACGACTCCCAAAAATCATTCTATTACATTTGGGGCTCTGATAAAAACCAACAGCAAATCTTAAGTCAGACAGTATTACTACAGATTTGTAGGTGTTATTTTCTTGTGATTTTTACCAAGAATTATTGAGGCAGGGTGGGACATTGTAAGTATTAGGGGGTTGAGGCTTTATCCCTCACTAGTCAAACCATGAACTATATTCGGTTTAAGTCCATTTGTATTTTTTTTAAACAACAAACAATAAATATATGAACTGGTAAGAAGAAACTAAATTACTAAGATTAAAAGCAGGCAAACTATGGGCAGGTAAACCTACAAAGGTTTTGAACATAATAAACAAGCAATAATGTGAAATCCAGCTTTTGGTCAATAATATATCTACCAAAGAAATTGCACTTTGGATCATGTCATATCAAAATTGTCCATCTGAAACATTCCAGTGTAAGCTGAAATAATACATATAAAAAAATCATGGTGCAACTGTTTGAAAACAGCTGAGTGACTTTAACGGTTGGAAATTATAAGCAAACACGCATTTTATTCAAAATAGTATGTTTGTTAAAAAATTAAATGGAAAATAATACAGTGCTTGTTAAAACGAAATATATAATATTGTATAAAGCAATAACATATTGTGTTGTGAGAGAGATGCATCAGATATGCCGCATTAAAAATCTAGTATGACATAATGCTGGAGGGATTGCCAAGATAAAATAATGATCTTGACTGCTCCAAAGCCTACACAATGTTCTACATCTTTTGTGGAATAGGATATAAATGAAGAGGAAATACACTCAACAAAGAAAATTCGATGCTCTCGGAATACAGTTGTAGAAGTCAGTAGGTGCACAGAATATCAGTAGCTAGTTTCACAGAGCTCCCACCCTGACATAGTTCTGTTGAAAACAGTGTGTCTGCCTTAAAAGACTGACATGAATACAGGGGCGGGAGGGGGGTTCAGCAACACTCACTTTGTGTGTTCACCTAAAAAAGAAGTGCCTTTTAGTTGTGCCCGCATTTTAACAAGCTAGCTTTGAAACATCAAAGAAGAGGAGCCCTAAGCTATTCCCTGATCACTTGGGCTGTTTGTTTTCACACAACTGAGAGAGTAAACATCTAAACAAGTAGAACGCCGACATTTATTAACGGTTTTACTTAGTGAAAATACATAATTGGGCAAAGCGTTGCTGCGCCATCCTGTTTTAAGGCCATTTCTGACCAGACAGAAGCGCGGTTACTGAAAACGGAATACTTAATATGTGTTGTTTTTTTCTCAACAATAAACACAGCACAGAGTCACATTTACCACAGAAGTGTGTTTTTTAACATCCTGATTGTGTTATGTTCTCACACCACAGAGAGAGGTGTTTTAGTAGGGGAAAAACCTTAGGCTACATATTACATACGTTGCACTTCAACTCTTAGGGCAAAATGTATCCATTGTCTGTCTTCATATGGACTTCTGATATACCCGCCATGTCTGATTGCGTGCTGTAATGTACAGTATAATACATATACTTAGAATGCATTGTAACTAAGACCGTATTAAGAATTACCATCTCATAATGACCCCAAAGTAAACAATCATTTGATGCATAACATAATAAAAGCTTCATAATTGCACATCATTAAAGCTTGTATGACTACAACAAGTAATAACCCATATAGTCTTAATATCTACATTGTGCTTCCAAATATGAGTGCCCTTGCTGCTGACTAATGAATCATAACATTACAATACAATTAAAAGAGTTTTATGAAAAAAAGGAACATATTTTACCTGAGGTGACAATTATTTAACCAAGCTAATATTAAGTTTTCAGAGGCATCTTTGGCAATAGATAAAAGGACAGGTACACACTATATGTTTCCAACACAGTTAATAGTTAACATTTCCCGAACAACTTATATAACGTATGTGACAGTGACTAACAATGGCTCCACAACATAATATTTTGGGAAAATTGTTTCTAAGCGCTAAAACAATGTATACATTTTGTACGAGGCCTTACAAATTAGAAATAGTAAGGAGGGAGTTATCCCTGACCAACTTCAAAAATGTAATCCTACATATTTTTTCGTGGACTCTTGTTCAATTTAAATATTATTCTTTGGTGAAAAGCCACTTGGGCAAGTCTAAAAACTGTGAGACTACGGTAAAGAATACTTTCAGTTGAAGCATTCATTAAAACTCAATAACTTCCCAGTCCTTTTAGAATGCTCATGGACATCTGTGTTGCTATGATCACAAAAAATAATTATACAAAGTTTGCTTTGTTTTCTGAGTCTTTTTTTAATGCGAAACCATTATGAATTAGCTAGAAGCAAGTTCATAGAACAACACAAACAGATGAACAACCAACAATGTGAACGTGTGGAACTCCACATTATTTTGTTCTCTTTTATTTTAATTAATTTTATTTCTCATAAATATTTATTGGTGTTGTCCCAAGTTTATGCATGGAACACTATCAAACATCCATTCCACTGTATATTTTGTATCTCCAGAGTAAACCGCTGTGTTTTCTTTGAATGCACAATCGATGAACGATGCACTGAACTGAAGAGATATCCACTCGACAAGAAAGAATGTTTTTCTTCCGGTCAAAGGTCATGAGAAACAAAATCAAAGTCATAGCCACGTTAGTCATGTTTTCAGATCAACTATTATGTGAACAGCTCGTAGGCTTTTTACCTCATTGAATAAATGGCACCATAATATATGCTTTCGGGGTGCTTTATCTAAAGGTGCTAAGATGATACAAAAAGGAATACAGAACCTTACCCTCCTTTATGCAATCTCTGTATGTATGTACTTATAGAAAGGCCCTCATTTCATGCCATTGAGTAGTACATTTGCCTCAAACATTTTAACAGTTTAATAAATATGCTTTCTACAGAGCCAAATAACATTTTAAATAAGCTTAACCATTAACTTGAATGGGTGTGTGAAAACCTTTGACATGTACTGTAGATGCTATAGGAAAATATATTAGATATTTGTGTTTAAGAAGGTCTTAAATATCATTAACACGATTGCATTTCATTGCTTTATGTTGCTGTAGCCAGTCAGTGTCTGTGCTCCTAAAAAAATTGGTTATTCTTGGACTTGTTTTTCAACGGGCCTCCTGATCCCTTAAATTGAGAGATATTTACCAAATGGTGTTTCTGAAACATTAGCATCATTATTACTTATACCATATGGAACTCACCACTCAAGTATTATCTGCATGTGACTCCGTAAAAAAACTGGAGAAAGACTCTTGTTGGTGCCCAGTGTGTTTGCACACTTGTTGGTGCCCAGCGTGTTTGCCCGCTTGTTGGGGCCCAAAGAATTTGCACACTTGTAAGTGCCCAGTGTGTTTGCACACTTGTTAGTACCCAGTGTGTTTGCACACTTGTTGGTGCCCAGTGACAATAATTACCTGCACTTCCAAAAATGGCGTTTAAAACACATTTTAAATCTAAAGTGTAACACAACATGTGTTTAATACACTCCTTTAGGAAAGGTTCTGGGTGCAGGCGTTATATAATGCTAATTTAGATTCCGTTGTGTTGGAAAGACTAAGATGGAATGTAACATTTGTATTACGTAGCATAAGAGCAACATCGGAATTGGTGAGGAGAAGTTCCCTGTAGTTAGACACTTACAGCTGTCAGAAATGTGGCTTGAATACAGTGGGCACCGCAGTTTAGAAGTTGACACTAAAGAGGGGTTGTGTTAGAAATAATCGTTTGTAGGAACAGGGTAAAAAGTATCCTTGTTCCAATTAATAGTTACTGTATTGTTTCCCAAAAATATTTTACAGAAATCCCAACCTATGGTTTTATTACCTGAAGACAGAAGGGGTTGCAATGAATAACACTGGATGAGTTTTGAATAATTCGACCTTCTGTATTTCTATGCAATTATCCTTTCATATCCCCTTACATTTTTCAACTGCTGAATAGTATGCAACCTGGAACCAGATATGGTGGTTTCTATGTAATTACGCGATATTTTATTAGCGCAGGAAAATGTGTCATTACTTTCTCCATACATATCCTATTACGTTCATGGTGTGTGACCTGGAAACAGACGAGGTAGTAGATTTTATTGTAATAATGGGAAATCTGTTGTGCCATTGACTGTTAATTTTCACAATGGATCCCTTAAATCATCCGTTGACATACTAAGTGACGTATTGAGTGCATTCTTCATAAGATAGCTATGGTAGATAGGACAACAACATAACCCGTTCACAGTAAACACAGGATCATGTATTTAGGTTTTTGGGAAAGTGGGCAGACACGGTGAGGGGGTGGAAATGCGTCCTGAAGAAGAGCTCAGGTAGGGATGTGGGGTTTTAGCACAGCCTGAAGGCAGGGACAAGCCCTTCTGGCTTTCGTAGTCAAGCCCAGAGGATTTGTAGTTGACTCTGTGAGTGGAATCCAGTGGAGAGTGTGGAGGAGGGGAGCATTGTCGTACTCTGAATAACATTACAGTAGAGTTATTGCGGCAGAGTGTTCAAATCCCGGTCAATGAATAACACTCCCAGGTTGGGGAGTTGTCAAACAGATGTCTCTTTCCATTCATTCAATTCTGGGCAGACAGTGCACTGTTTGGATTGTCTTGCATTTTGACAGAACCTGCTTGGGTGGCAAAGTGTGTACCTTGTGTAGTAACTGACATCCTTTTGAAAACATAATTACTGGGTGTGTTTATGCCACACTCTAAGGTAAAACAAGGTGTAAGAAGTTATGAAAAGTATACACTGCTTAAAAATATTATGGGAACACTTACACAGCACATCAGGCCTCGATGAAATAAGTACATTGTGTAATTCGATGAGAACAAAATGATGTAACACTTGTCAGTGGAAACCAAAATCACCAACTGCCGTTTACCAAAATTCCAAAATGTTTAGGGCCTAGCTCTTAGCCATGGTATAAACATGGCTCTTAGCCATGGCATAATCATGGTTCTTAGCCATGGTATAAAAAGGAGAAAGGAAGAGGTGCCCAGTTGAGACAAAAAGAGAGAATAACGTTCTATCTATGCGTGTTTCTGTCTATGCGTGTTTCTATCTATTCCAGACTGTTACAAAAGGATTGCCGTAGCCTCACTGCCCTTTGTGCCCTCACCAGCCCAGATTATTATCTTAGCTTCAGTTTCTAGTACCTTGCCAGTATCCCCTTTCTTTAATCCAGCAGGTTTCGTTGTGCCTAAATGAAACCCCCCAGGTCTTGGACCGCACCCTTGTGTATTTGTGCTCCGCTGCAATATATAAAGACAGAGAAATAATAAACGGTATATGATGTGCAGTATACACTGTGTTTGCCATACATACAGTTGTTCATATGCTGTCGTGTTTTAACACTGACCTTGATTATTAGCAAGCACACGCGCCTGCCTTGTTCCCTGAAAGCAGCATCCTCGTCGTGGCTTCCACAGCTTGTTACGTTTCAGCACAGCACACAGTCGGTCCTGTTCTGTCTGCCAGCCGGTAGAAAGGTGAAGATATGCCATTTATGTTTCTAGTCCATGCAGAACAATGGGAAATTATATTATTGTTCAAGGGTACTGGAATGGTTATTGCTATGGAAATTAATAATGATAAGGTTCCAACACATTGCATGTGATGAGATCAGCTAAGGTGTGACAGTGTAATGCTGGGTACTACAGTAGACGTGTATTCAAAACTAAGTTACGAATGATTACATAGTTACATATTGTGTTATTTTTTTCCTTCAGAAGCACCACAATATGGTTATGACATTTTATGTCAACATGTCTGAAGAAATGTTGAACTTTATCACTCGATTTGTAATGGAATAAAAATGGGAATACCTCTAAAATACTGGTTGACAGCTCTAAGGGCTATCAAAGTAACGCAGCAATGAAACAAAAGTGGCACAGATTCATCGAAGTGCACTACCTTTAACCATGGTCCAAATCAGGGAATAGTATGTCATTTGGAATACAGTCGGGACTCTAGCCATGTGTAAGTCTATACTTGTTGGACTACTCGTGGAATAGCGATACTGGGCTGGAGCTAGGCAACTGCATTTTTTTTTTATTGTGTGCAATCATTTGGCCCTTGCAATTAGACTGATATTGCTTTTATACCCGGGGGGACCTGGGGAACAAGCCCTTGCCACCTGTCAGGGGTGCATATCCTTAATCATTGGCCTTGAGTAAACCTTACGAGTTTTAAAGATGTTTTAATGACCTGCCCTGTCCCAGGATTGCTTGGCCATCAGACTAATAGCGCCAAAAAGGACCAGAGGCTAATTGAAGTGTCACTCACTGGAGAATTGTGTTTCATTTCTCTCTCCTTTTTTCTTTGAGGTGAGGAGAGTCATCAGATTGAATAAGAAATCAAGCTGCTTTAGAACACTTGGCTGAGAGAGATGACCACTGATTATGTACAATAGGAGCTCAATTATGATATATATATATATATATATATTTATTTATCTATATATACACACTACTGCTCCAAAAGTTTGGGTTCACTTTAGCAATGCCCTTTTTTTTTCAAAAGAAAAGCCAATGTTTTGTACATTTAAAGTACATCAAACGGATCAGAAATAAATTGTAGACATGGTTAATGTTGGAAATTATTATTTTAGCTTGAAAAACTGTTGGTTTTCAATTACATTTCTACATAGGCCAATTATCAGCAACTATCACTCGTGTTTTCCAATGGCATTTTGTGTTCGGTAATTCAAGTTTATCATTTTGAAAGTCTAACTGATTTTTCGAAAAGCCCTTTGTGATTATGTGAGCAAGCCCTGAATACTGTTGTGCTGATTAAAATAGTAAGACATCTGTCCTTATTTAGACTAGTACAGTATCTTCTACATCAACAAATGTGGGTTTGATTATTAGCTTAAAATGACCGGACACAAAGAACTTTCTTCTGAAACTCATCAGTCAATGCTTGTTCTGAGAAATGAAGGCCATTCCATGTGAGAAATTGCCAAGAAACTGACGATCTTGAACAATGATATGTAGAACTCCCTTATCAGAGCAGTGTAAACTGGCTCTAACCAGAATAGAATAGATGTCCCATGTCTTCACGAACGCACCCACCTTTATTGTACACACCTGTTGCTTGTTGTCTCTGTATAAGTTAGCCAGCATGTGTCCTGTTCAGTGTGGTTGTTGTATCATGTGACGTGACCAGTAGACTATTGTCGAGTCAGTGCTATATTGTACGTTCACAACATTATCGTGTATTGGTCTTTGGGATCACTACTAATAAAAGGGCCGATCCAACAAAACCTGGGCCTTGTACTCTCCTTTGAATACTCACCGTCACAGTACGTAGTGCATAAACTGACTATTTTCTGTCATTTATTCATTTAAATAGAGTTGCACATGTAGACAAGGACGAAAACTAGAATCTAGTTATACATGTCCTGATGCAGGACAAGCTCTCCCAGCTGCAAGTGCCCGAATCCACCTGCAGGTGGATCACTGACTTCCTGTCTGACAGGAGGCAACGTGTGAAGCTGGGGAAACATGTCTCCGATTCCCGGTCCATCAGCACTGGATCCCCTCAAGGCTGCGTCCTTTACCCTCTGCTCTTCTCCCTGTACACCAACTGCTGCACCTCCAGTCATCAATCTGTCAACCTCCTGAAGTTTGCGGATGACACCACCCTCTTTGGGCTCATCTCTGGTGGGGATGAGACCGCCTACAGGTGGGAGATTGACCACCTGGTGAACTGGTGCAGGCAGAACAATCTGGAGCTCAACGCTCTGAAGACAGTAGAGATGGTTGTGGATTTTAGGAAGAACCCAGCCCCACCCACCCCCATCACCCCGTGCGACTCCCAAGTCACTATTGCAGAGTCCTTCCGCTTCCTGGGCATCATCATCACCCAGGACCTCAAGTGGGAGCAAAACATCTCCCCCATCATCAAAAAAGCACAGCAGAGGATGCACTTCCTGCAGTAGCTGAAGAAGTTATACCTGCCAAAGACAATGATGGTGCACTTCTACACAGCCATCATTGAGTCCATCCTCACCTCCTCCATCACCATCTGGAATGCTGCTGACACTGCCAAGGACAAGAGCAGACTACAGCGTATCATTAGATCTGCAGAGATCTTGGCTGCAATCTACCATCCCTCGAGGACCTGCACACCACCAGGACCCTGAGGCACGCTGGAAAGATTGTGGCTGATCCTTCCCACCCTGGACACAAACTGTTTCAGCCACTCCCCTCTGGCAGGAGGCCTAGGTCCATTAGGACCAACACCTCATGCCACAAGAACCGCTTCATCCCATCAGCAGCTGGCCTCATCAACAATGCCAGATGACCCCCACTGACACTCTCTGCCCCATAACTTAAACTCTACATAATGCATTACATGTATGCACTTCTCTGGACTCCCTTCCTGCACATTGCACTTTTCCACTTATTAAGTAAATGTTTGCACATTTTATATTTACTGTCATTAGTTTTTTTACCTCATACGTCTTACTGTGCTTTTCTGTCATGCACCATAGCACCAAAGAAAATTCCTTGTACGTGTAAATGTAGTTGGCAATAAAGCTGATTCTGATGCTATGAGGTTGTTGTGGTGTTGAAGCGCGTGTGCCATTGTTTCATTCACTTGTATGTCCCATTAAGGATATAATGTGTTTTAGCAGAAATACACTTTTTACCACAAATTAACAATGTAGACAAATTAATAAATTATTTATGAATAAATGCAAACTATCATGCTAATATTGATACATCATATACAGAAATGTGAATGTCTAAAAGACAAATCAGGTTGGACTTCTATGTTAAATGAAAGAAGATCCGGAACAAGGGACGATATTGGTAAAGGTGTAAGAGGCATATTCTGTTACTTTCCTAGTATTTGGTCGTATCCCCTCCCAAACAAAGCTAAAGTAAATATTCTGAGATCACTGAAAGTATAAGAGAAAGACATGTGAAACCCAGTTGAAATACGTATGGTCGAGTTTATGGAATAAAAAACAGCCCTAAAAGTGTCAAAAACCTGGTAGAAAATAATCTGTTAAAAGTACATTATAACCTTAACGATGCCAGCCATTCTAAAAGTAATCCAAATTCACTAATATATGTATGCCTCTGATTATAAGGTTGAGCATTAATACCCATATGGCTATACTGTATTTTAGATTAGCCTAATCTTGGTAGATAGCGATCTAATCATTGACATATTACTTTCGAACAAAGCCCTTGATTACAGATGTATGCGAAAACAATGGAAACATGAGAAACTGAGAAGTTCATTTTGGATGCAGGCGACAGGAGAGGCTCATTTATCCATGCAGTGTGGTGGGTAAACAGTTTTGCAGATTCATGGCCTCAGGTTCAGCTACTATGATGAGTTATGGTAGGCTAAATCAAAATGTACAATGTTGTTTTTGTACATGCATCATTCAAACCATTGTTTTGCAATACATATCAATTTAAAAGCCTTGACTTTTTTAAAGAATTACAGGCCTTGGATATTGGCAGCGCTCTAATACCCCCCTCTGCTAATTGACATTTCAAAAGAGAAAGTGTATGAGCTGCACTTTGATTGGGTAATCCATGCCTATTCAGCAATGTTTACAATAATTGCACGGCTATTCATTTTTCATCTAAAAATTAATGAACGCATTTATCAGCTTTTACTCTATGAACTTGAATGCATTATTTTTGCTTGCCACTAATGGGCAACAGCACTCACTCCCTCTGCCTTGGTCTTTCCTTCGTGGTCCTTCCCTCTCTCTCTGTATATAAAAAAGCTATATAGTCAAAGTATTTTATTTGTCAAGTGCACCGAATAACATGCGTCATTCTGAACAATGACATTCTTAAGACATGGCGAAATATACGCACAAAACTAAATATACATATAGTAAATATAAGTAAAGTTATTAAATATAATATAAGAAAATACAAAATATACATACTATACGTATATGGATGCATATACATATAGTAAAAAAATCATTTTCATTGAAAAACAAGGACATTTCTAAGTGATCCACAAATTCTAAAAGGTAGTACATACAGCTCTGGAAAGAAATGAAGAGACCACTACACCCTTTTCTTTCCATTCCCAAAAAGTTGAAAAGGAACATTTTGAGAGTTGAACAGAAGGGTTCAATTTAAAAGACCCTTCTGATCCACACTCAGAAGGGTCTTTTAAATTGAACTTTCCTTTTCAACTTTTTTGAGGAAAGAAAAAGGTGCATCGGCTTCTTAAGTTTTTCCAGAGCTGTATATACATGGTTCAGAAACTGAAGGGAACACATAACCATCCCAGTACAACACTAGGTCAATTAAACAGGGATGTCAATCTGTCCAGTTAAGAAGCACACATTTATTCTCTCTTTCTATCTCCACTGGGCTCCTCTCCCTTTCCCTTATGAAGCTGCCCTGATTGCCATGGCTGAGAGCAATGTATATACCATGGCTGAGAGCAATGTATATGCCATGGCTAAGAGCAATGTTTATACCATGGCTAAGAGCAATGTTATAACAAGGCTAAGAGCAATGTATATGCCATGGATGAGAGCAATGTATATGCCATGGCTGAGAGCAATGTATATGCCATGGCTGAGAGCAATGTATATGCCATGGCTAAGAGCAATGTTTATAACATTATGCCATGGCTAAGAGCATTGTATATAACATTATAACATGGCTAATAGCAATGTACATAACAAGGCTAAGAGCTAGGCACAGCACATTTTGGAATTCCTGAACACAGCAGTTAGCTGTGGTATATTGGCAATATATCACAAACAGGCAAGAAAAAAAATAATATTTACTTAGATTTTACTTGTGAATTTATGCTTACTCATGTTTGGTAGCTACAGACGCAACCCAGTGGTTTCTTCTACACAGCCAGCTCGACGGCACTTGAACCCCAAAGAAAATCTATGGGGTATTGTCATGAGGAATATGAGTTACACCAGACCCAACCACACAGAGGATCTGAAGGCCACTTTCAAAGCAACCTGGGCTTCCATAACACTTCAGCAGTGCCACGGGCTGATTGCTTCCATGCCAAGCCGCAATGATGCATTCAATCGGGCAATAGGAGGCCCCACCAAGTATTGAGTGCATAAAATAACATCATTAGGAAACGGTTGCAGGTGTTTTAGGATAATTAGCCGACTGTATTATCCATTTCTATTGAAATATTTTAGGGTTCATCATGAGAAAAAAGTATTTTAATTTCCATTCAATTTTAATAGCTGTCATATACACAATCATTTGATAGAATGGCACTACATGCCCAAATGTATGTTAAATCCGTAAAGGTATATAGAATCAATAAATGTTAAATGTACTTTTTATACTAATAGTCATTTAAAATCAACGTAAAGATTTTTTCATGGTATATTAACACATAATAATACTTAATATTACATATATTTTCCACAAAGGGAAAACAAGTTTTGCGGGGACACATTTTGGCTACATTTCTCCCCTGTGTAAACTATGTCAAACACTGAAAAGCACATTGCTCCATAATGATGCTCTTTGTGCTAATTTACATGACTAATGGTGTGAAAATGGTTTGGTGTGCGCAGACATACTCTACACTCCAGTACACCTAGACCCTTGGGTGATTGCTAGGAGATGGCAGAGCATAGCCCATATTGTAACTTATAGACTCATTTTTGGCAAACAAAAAAACATCCCCTGAACTTAGTGATAGTGTATTGAATTAGCTGTTGTCCTCAAGGACGACATTACCAAAATGAAAAAGGTCTGGATTTTTTTTTTACAATACCTTGAGGATGTAGCAGCACAATTAAGATAAAATATGTGTGCATCTTAGACATCCAAGCAGTACGTTGGATAGGGTGGGGATTTATAGGAGGTTATATATATGAGGAGTGGGAGATGACAGGTGGCTGGAAGAAAGGGGTTTGGTAAGTGGTCATTTGTGTACACTATGCTGTCTGGTAATTCCTTTATGATGTGTCCTTTTGTTTAAAGGTTGATAAATTACTCCCACCAGATCCCATACTGCTTTATTCCTATACAGATTGTATTTCATTTTTCTTCAGTTTTGCCTGGTAAATGCACTATGCATATGCTTATTGTTGCCTCTTCATATAAAACAAAGTTTGGCAATCTACTTAAGATGTATATTTGCAAAAAAGAATACCTGGAGGTTCATTGAGTTTTAATAATTTGGATATACTTGAGTGGGTAGCACTAAGATAGCTTAAGATAACATTGCCCTACTGAAACATCATGCTTATATGGTATGGCACACCTTCCTGGAGGGGGTTACTTGGTTGTGCTGCATTTTCTATGGGCCTATTTTTCAAGTTTCAAATTAGTATATTATATATGGGCGCAAAGACCTAATTTTTCACTTGCAAAAACAATAATTGATGTAATTGGCCCAATCAGTCCGCCATGACATGACAAAATAAATAACAGGGTGAACTAATAAGCCCTTAGTTATGAGTAATGTTCAAGTAAACTAAAAGAAAATCAATCAATATGACCAAGTCATCTGGAAACACCGAATATTTGACAGATATTTATATTCAAGCGTATAGACCAATCATATTATTATACCCATGGAAACTGGCCAGATTACTCTGCAGGCAGATCAAATATTTAGTTTATAGGGTGTCATACAAAACAGTGACAAAACAGTGTGGTTCCACACACAAATAGGTGCTTAGAGTTCCACACCACATAAAAAACATACCTTATTTTAAATCTTTAAGAACATTTGTTAATAACAAAAAGCAAGGTCAAACGTTGGAGTCATCTAAAAAGACGTTGCATCTTGAAATACATTATGTTCATAAGAACTACATCAATAACATGTAATAGGATTTTCTGCTCGTCTGTTAAAATACCTTTTACAAATGTACACACCTGTAGCAATCCTCCAGGTCCTCCAGTGATTTGACTATTTGCATAGTCTCTTTATAGGACAGTAGATATTTTCCCAGTGCATCTCCAGTTCCCAATGGGTTACACCCATAAAAATACTTTGTGTCTCTTTCATCATAACTAAATGCTTAAATCTGATTCTGGTTGGTTCCCGTTGCTGGTGGTGCATATTTATGGGTTCAAGCAACTACACAGTTCCCATCATAGTTTTATATTTCACCTTTGTTTATAAAAGACAAGTAAGTATTAAAATAAAAGTCTTAACAGCAACACAGGAAGTATTATCTGTTTTGCAAAATAGCTGCTGTGTTTCTGATAAGCACCTTAACCATTATGTTACTTGGCAATCATTACTTGACAAACATTATGTTGAGCAATGAAAACGCAGATATATGCTAAGTTCACCACACATCTTAAGCCTATTCTTATCTGGCGAAGCCCAACTGAACAACATTTAAATTCAAATGTTTAATTATTTTTTTTTTATAATTGAAGATCTAAGACCGTTCAACAGAAAGATTGTTTCGGCATTGAGACACGCGCCTGACAATTTTCTCACTGATGTACATAAACCGACTGAACATTCCAAAGACAGAGGGGTGCAGAAAGGATTCTGAACCCCACACTTAACGCACACATTTCACCATAAACACATTCAAACCCTCTGTGTCTTGCTTTGATAAGAACTTCCAGCCTTGTCTTGGAGCTTGAAGCATCAATACAAATGAAAAGGCTTTGAGGATAGCAGTAAATA
This sequence comes from Novumbra hubbsi, assembly GCA_016801125.1. Lineage (NCBI taxonomy): Eukaryota > Metazoa > Chordata > Actinopteri > Esociformes > Umbridae > Novumbra > Novumbra hubbsi. Next base: position 97,941 of record JACXGK010000580.1, read on the forward strand.
AAACAATCATCCCCTGACAACCTTGATGGTTGGAAACACACTCAGACACATTCTTTCAGTCTTTCTCCCTACATAGTTATGTTTCTTCTAATGCATTTTGTAATTAGAGCCACAAAGCACGAATGGCAGATTGTTCTGTTGCTTTTGAAACAATTAATAACAGGCAGCTTCAAAGGCCCCTTTCTACCTTTTACATATAAAAAATTCATGTGATTGTTGCAGATTGTGTATTACCAAGGTAGAGCAGAACAGAATCACACTCATCATAGCCAGTGAAACAGATTAGTGAAATCCCAATATGCCAATCTCCCTCTTTTTTGAGCAAGTTTGAGCAGCTGTTTCTCATTAAAGGTGCCATGATTATTTTATATTGAAATATCTCCAAATGTTAACAATACATTTGCAATGATAAGAGAATAAAATGCATGGCTTGTAATGGAATTGTGCTGGTTATGTATAGTTTGGTTTTGGAAAGGTGGCCTGCTTGCGCTTCTGATAGTGGAAGAGGATTCATTTAATAAAAGAACACATACTATAGAAGTTGTTCCTTCATTTAATCAAAACTCACGGGTATTCTCATCAAAAGAAGTACTAGGATAGTTTATCAAAGATAACAAAAATAATTCCAATAATGTGGAAAGCTGTCTTCAAGGCCAAGGGTGTCTTCTTTCTAAAATATACATTGATTTTAAGTTGTTAACTTTTACTATATGATACCATATGTATATCATAGTTTTGATGTAGTCACTGTTATTCTACAATGCCGATAAAGGTTGAATCAGTATTGTTTCTAAAACTTAATTGGAGTCCACCTGTGGTTAATTCAGTGATTGGACATGATTTGGAAAGGGGCACACCTTTCACGATAAAATCTCACAGTTGACCGTACATGTCAGAGCACAAACCAAGCCTTGAAGTCCAAGGAATTGTCTGTAGACCGCCAAGACTGGATTGTATCAAGGCACAGATTTGTGGAAGTGTACAGAAAAATGTCAGCAGCATTGGAGGTCCCAATGAGCACAGTGGCCTCCATCTTCTGTAAATGGAAGAAGTTTGGAACCACCAGAACCATTACTAGATTTGGCCGCCATACATACTGAGCGATTGAGGGAGAAGGGCCTTAGTCAGGGAGGTGACTAAGAAGCCATGGGTCCCGGTAATTCCAGAGTGTTGCTCTGTGAAGAGAGGAGAACCTTCCGGAACGACAACCATCTCTGCAACACTCCACCAATCAGGCCTGTATGGTAGAGTGGCCAGACGGAAGCACCTCCTCAGTAATAGGCACATGACAGCCCATCTGGGGTTTGCCAAAAGGCACCTGAAGGACTCTCAAAACATGAGAAACAACATGAGAAACAAAGATTGGTCTGATGAAACAAAGATTGAACTATTCGGCCTGAATGCCAAGCATCATGTCAGGAGGAAACCAGGCACTGCTCATTACCAGGCCAACACCAGCACTACAGAGAAACATTGTGGTGGCAGCATCATGCTGAGGGGATGTTTTTCAGCAGCAGGAACTGGGAAATTGACATCACCTGCTAAGTGATTGAGTGCATGAGGCTGCAAGGGCCAAATGCTCTAAATAGGAATGGGACAGCACTGTTGGATCAAATCTGATGAAACATATTTGGAATTTACGAACTACATAGTTCTGGCCAGGGCTAGCTCTAGGCATAAGCAACATAAGTGGACACTTAGGACCCCCAACCGCCAGGGGGCCCCAAATTGCGTGTGAGCCCTGGACCAATAGGGGAGAGGGGGCTTAGGGCCCCCAAAGGGCTAGGGCCAGCACTGCTTATGGCTTAATGAACCATCAGTGAACTTTGTTCATACTTGCATGTTAACTTTTTTATCTAAACACGCTGACGTCAGAAATATTACGATTGAACGTGACACACACACTTTTACCACGTTTGAATAACTTTTTTCATGCGATTGAATTTCGTATTTGCATACAATATAATACAAAAAATATATTGTTGTTTTTATTTTGGAGGTAAACTTATTTCAGTACTGTTTCGGTTTCCTTACGTTCAGTACATTTGTGCTCAATTTGCTCATTCCAAAGAGCTATAGTATGCAACAGTAACGTGAAAAAAATGAAGAACGAACGAAACATCTGTCAAACTATTTGTCTTTTTAGTAGCTAGCCTACTGTCATTTGTATATTTAATAGATGCTTTGAGGTCTACATTTGGATTTTTTTTTTGCTATATTATTTAGCATTAGTTATTGTTACCTTTCCGGACTTTACCTCCAGACCGTAGTCGGGAGGTGCAGGAAGCCTACATACTAGTTCCAAGGCCGGAACAATTAGCTGCTGTTCTGAGGTAAAACCACCAATTGATTACCTTTATCCGTTGCCCAAAGATGAGTTAGTCTGTAGTCCGATGAAATAGCTGCTGTTTATTAACTACAGCTCGTACAGTAATATTAAACCATAAACATTCAAGATAGACGCACAGGAATAGTAATGGTCTGATGCATTCCTCTAACGGAGAGAAATAACCACGCTTGTTAATTCCACAGCAGTTACATTGCCAACCACCAGCCCCTCTTCAACGCACCCATAACGCCATTAGGTTATTTTGCTACACCCACTCTACCAACTCTATTAAACGTCGGACACCCAGTAGAACGAACGAAAGAACCAAATGACTTACATAAAACATATGATTTCATTTTGCTGAACGAGATTCAAAGATCCTAGTCAGTAGATCAGAAATTCCCATCACTAACTCACAATAGCTGTCACAACAGTAAGTGGTTAAAATCGAGGCTATAGTGTTTCTGATTCACACAAAAAAGGTGCTGTGTTAATTGCGGTAAATTATTTTAACGCGTTAAACGTTTCAAATGAATTCGCAAAGATTAACGCGTTAACTCCCCCAGCCCTAATATATATATTGTAGCGACCCGCACAGGCAGCTGGGGGTTCTAGGTTAGACTGTTACCTGTGTGTCTGTCAAACAGCTGTCTGCCAATCCCCAGGATGCCTGGTAGGTGCGGAGGCCGTGCATCCTGGTGATTGGCAGAGAGCCTTGGTGGGGGGTTGGCCAGGGGAATAGTTGGGGTGATGAGACCAGGTTGGGTTTG